>SJYA01000238.1:397670-418030 GCA_006410615.1 Neotragus moschatus | reverse complement strand
TGTTTTTCTTTGTGGCTCACTTCACTCTGTATAATTGGCTCCAGTTCCACCCACCTCATTTGAACTGATTCAAATGTATTCTTTTTGATGGCTGAGTAATACTCCATTGTGTATATGTACCACAGCTTTCTTATCCATTCCTCTGCTGATGGACATCTAGGTTGCTTCCATGTCCTGGCTCTTATAAACAGTGCTGCGATGAACATTGGGGTACACGTGTCTCTTTCCATTCTGGTTTCCCCAGTGCGTATGCCCAGCATAAGTAAGATTCAGAAGTCACAGTGGATCACTATGATGCTGCTTTTTAGCATACCCCTCTAGTATTGTCGGCTCATTAACTCCACCCAACTACATCGGTAGCAAAGGAGCTGTCTGGTTCTTATCTTACATGAGACCTCCGCGATCACAGTTAACTGCACCCTTGGCGCAAGCTCTGCCACGAGTGCTTTTTCTGGGTTTTGGATTTTGACATCCAGAGAGTCAAAATAAGTCTTCATTTGCAACTGAAGACTTGAAATTTGACTCGGGAGCTCTCCATTTCCATGTGTCCTACCAGCAGGAGCAAGGGGGTTTACAAAGTGCAATAAGGCCAACAGGCAGAAAGCAGCAGAGATGGTAGAGGCCTGCTTGCCTCAGGGTCCTAGTGCTAGCAGTTCCCGAGAGCTCTTGGAAAAGTTGCTCCCGCCCTTTTGGACATTTCCAAAAGCTAACATTTAGAGGGTTCTTGGAGTCTATTTTTTTGTTTCTGATGTTTTCAGTTTGGGAGGAGGGAGTTGGAATTTTTGTTTTGATTTGATCTGCTTAAGCTAAGTTGGGTTTGTGGCTTCCAATTAAAACCCACTCTCTCCCCCAACTCTTTCTCTCCATCTATTTATCTGTCAATCTAGCTAAGATTTTTGCCCTCTGTCGAGGTTTTTCTTCCCAGCCAAGTAGTTTTAAATTCTACACTATAGACTTATGTATCTTTTGTATTTTCCATTGCTCTAAGCAAAACTGAGATTGCATATTTGGTAGTCATCAACTTGCAAGTGTTAACTGAAGTATGGATTCAGTCATGAGTATGAATTGTTTTACCAAGGGACAAAAGATTTTGGTAATCCATGGTTAGGAGGCTATAACAGAATGAGAAAGAATGACTGAAAAAATAGATCAAGTTGAATCCTTCAAATATCTCTCCTCTCTCTCCAAATTTATTCCCTTGTTTNTTAAACCTGAGAGTCCATGGTTTGGGTTAAGGCTATTTGGAACCCTTGAAATTGTGCACAAAATTCTGTGTGATGTTCACACACATGCATTTTTTAGAGAGGGAGAGTCAGTAGGTCCCTAATGCATAGACAATATGTGGTAAAGCACCCTTTGATCTTAAAATGTGCTTGCATGACGGTTCTTTGGAATAACAGCCTCATCTTCTTTTCCGTTCAGCTTCTAGTGAACAATAAGATCATTAGTTTGGACCTCCCTGTGGCCGAGGTTTACAAGAAGGTCTGGTGTGCCACAAATGAGGTGCGTGCTTGTTTTCCTGCCTGAGGAGTGGGTTGGCTTCCAGACATGGTAACGATCGCTTGCCCAGCTTGCAGCAGCACTGAAGGATCTGAGCTTCCCGGTCGTGTTAGCATGGGAAAGGCCGTCGCTGTGTCCTCCTCGTGGGGCCGCTGCCTGGGGAAGGGCGAGGAGCTGCAGGAAGGGGCGAGCAGCCCTGGCTTCGCAGCCAGGCGGCCAGCAGAGTGAGGAAGCCCTGTGATGGGGAGCGCCTGCTGTTGGGTTCCCTTTCCATGTGGATACCGAGGTTGATTCTCAGCTTTTGATGGGCTTGCCCCCTTTCAGAACATGTTCCAGCGTGGCATCGAGGAGCATAGTTTCTATTTTACCAGCTGGGGAATTGAGACTCAAAAGGCAGTTGTTTTGAAGGAGTGAGAACGGGAAATGAAGGGAGCACAACGCGTTGGCCCTTCGGGCCGCTCAGTTCTGTCTTTCCGATCGGAACAGTCAGGTGGTCCTCTTCCCCCCTCCTGCCTCTTTTCTTAGTCTCATCCCTGTTTCCTGTCCCGCTCCTCTCCTTTTCTTTCTTCCCTTTTCTTCTATTAGGGGGATATTTAATAAATGAATCATCTAATTGAATTACAGCAAACTAGTGTACAGTGAACTTTCTGTCATTAGTCTCAAATGTTTCTGTAGAGTCTAAAAAGCTAAATTGGTAGTTACTAACAGTTCATTTTCTGGGCTCCAAAATCACTGCAGATGGTGACTGCAGCCATGAAATTCAAAGACGCTTACTCCTTGGAAGAAGAGTTATGACCAACCTAGATAGTATATTCAAAAGCAGAGACATTACTTTGCCAACAAAGGTCCGTCTAGTCAAGCTATGGTTTTCCCAGTGGTCATGTATGGATGCGAGAGTTGGACTGTGAAGAAAGCTGAGCACTGAAGAATTGATGCTTTTGAGCTGTGGTGTTGGAGAAGACTCTTGAGAGTCCCTTGGACTGCAAGGAGATCCAACCTGTCCATTCTAAAGGAGATCAGCCCTGGGATTTCTTTGGAAGGAATGATGCTAAAGCTGAAGCTCCAGTACTTTGGCCGCCTCATGCGAAGAGTTGACTCATTGGAAAAGACTCTGGTGCTGGGAGGGATTGGGGGCAGGAGGAGAAGGGGATAACAGAGGATAAGATGGCTGGATGGCATCACTGACTCGACAGATGTGAGTCTGAGTGAACTCTGGGAGTTGCTGATGGACAGGAAGGCCTGGCGTGCTGCGATTCATGGGATCGCAAAGAGTCGGACACGACTGAGCGACTGAACTGAACTGAACTGAACAGTACTTTTTGGCCTTCCATTTGTTACAGACTTGTACTTTTCTCTATTCTGTTCTCCCACTGTGCTGGGAATCCTGGTCATTGTGTATTGTTGGTCTACTGCCCATTGGGTGCATATAGCACAGATAAATACACAGGAGACTTCTCCATCCACTGCATCTTGCCACTGACATTTCAGCCTCAAAACAGAATGGTACAGGTTTAGTCCCTGATGCACCTAAAAATTAAGACCAAGCTTCCACGGGCACCCTTGTAGATGGTGGCATAGGACCCAAAGAATACACATGGGCAGCCTCCCATTTTGAACCAGGAGACAGGAGGTTGGGGATCATTTGTTTCTCATGTTAATGCTTCATCCAGCAAGGGTTTCTTGTGGTGAAGTCCAGAGTTGGGAGCAGCTTTTTATCCTGGCTTTCATCAGTTTCTCTTACTTTATCCCTTATCTCCTGATAAATAGCCCACCTCTTCAGCTGCTGACCAGGGCCTGTTTCACACGTCTCTCTCTGTTTCTGTCCATGGTCTGTGGCTGTCCCCTCTCTCAGTTCTCACTGGGCTTCCATAGCTAGAAATGCTCTGAGGCAAGTTCTTTCCGTCCAAGATTTTCTCTCCTGAGGCTGAGCATGGCTTAGCGACAGGCAGCATGGATTAGTGTGGTCCCTGCTCACCCTTAATTTCCTGGAGTGTGACTTCAATCCCCCGTTTCTCACCTCCAAAATGAGGGTAATTCCTAAGAGGGTATAGGCTAGAGTGCCTAGTCAGTACCTGGCAGACAGTGAAGTCTCATGATCCCTCAGTTCAGGGAGGCTGCTGTAATCTTGTAATTCATGACTTATTTCCATTCATCCTATTAAGTTGTAGGTCTTAGCTTGAGGTTTGGATGAACCCAGTTCTTGCTGTGTTAAGGTTATATGAAGGGCTCAGGGTCTCTGTAGGCAAAGATGGATGTATTATGCTTTCTTGTCTTGATTTCTGAGACTCAAGTCAAGGCCTTTTGATCTTACTGACTTCCCTTGACCTGATTCTTTGAGTAGTGGTCCTTACGGATTAGAGAGATTTTATAATTCTGAAGGAGGCATAGGCTTGGAATCAGTACCTGGCTTATAGCTGAATAACTTTGAACAAGCTGTGTAACCTTGGCAAAAGGATGATACGAAGTGCCTAATTAGTGTGGGGCTTGTGTGGGTGTCTACTTGCTAAGCTGCTGCAGTCATGTCCAGCTCTGTGAACCTATGGATTGCAGCCTGCCAGACTCCCCTGTCCGTGGGACTCTCCAGGGAGTGCTAGAGTGGGTCGCCATGCCCTCCTCCAGGGGATCTTCCTGACCCAGGGGTTGAACCCCGTCTCTTATGTCTCCTGCTTTGGCAGGCAGGTTCTTTACCACTAGCATCACCTCGGAAGCCTTAGCACAGGGCTTCAGTTCAGGTCAGTTCAGTCGCTCAGTCGTGTCCGACTCTTTGCGACCCCATGAATCGCAGCACGCCAGGCCTCCCTGTCCATCAGCAACTCCCAGAGTTCACTCAGACACATGCCCATGGAGTCAGTGATGCCATCCAGCCATCTGATCCTCTGTCGTCCCCTTCTCCTCCTGCCCCCAATCCCTCCCAGCATCAGAATCTTTTCCAATGAGTCAACTCTTCGCATCAGGTGGCCAAAGTATTGGAACTTCAGCTTTAGCATCATTCCTTCCAAAGAACACCCAGGACTGATTTCCTTTAGAATGGACTGGTTGGTCCCCTTGCAGTCCAAGGGACTCTCAAGAGTCTTCTCCAGCACCATAGTTCAAAAGCATCAATTCTTCGGCGCTCGGCTTTCTTCACAGTCCAACTCTCGCATCCATACATGACCACTGGAAAAACCATAGCTTGACTAGACGGACCTTTGTTGGCAACGTAATGTCTCTGCTTTTCAATACGCTATCTAGGTTGGTCATAACTTTCCTTCCAAGGAGTAAGCGTCTTTTAATTTCATGGCTGCAGTCACCATCAACAGTGATTTGGGAGCCCCCAAAAATAAAGTCTGACTGTTTCCACTGTTTCCCCATCTATTTCCCATGAAGTGATGGGACCAGATGCCATGATCTTCGTTTTCTGAATATTGAGCTTTAAGCCAACTTTTTCNCGTCTTTTAATTTCATGACTGCAGTCACCATCAACAGTGATTTGGGAGCCCCCAAAAATAAAGTCTGACTGTTTCCACTGTTTCCCCATCTATTTCCCATGAAGTGATGGGACCAGATGCCATGATCTTCGTTTTCTGAATATTGAGCTTTAAGCCAACTTTTTCGCTCTCCTCTTTCACTTTCATCAAGAGGCTTTTTAGTTCCTCTTCACTTTCTGCCATAAGGGTGGTGTCATCTGCATATCTGAGGTTATTGATATTTCTCCCAGCAATCTTGATTCCAGCTTGTGCTTCTTCCAGCCCAGTGTTTCTCATGATGTACTCTGCATATAAGTTAAATAAGCAGGGTGATGATATGCAGCCTTGCCGTACTCCTTTTCCTATTTGGAACCAGTCTGTTGTTTCCATGTCCAGTTTTAACTGTTGCTTCCTGACCTGCATATCGGTTTCTCAGGAGGCAGGTCAGTTGGCCTGTTATTCCCATCTCTTTCAGTATTTTCCACAGTTTCTTATGATCCACACAGTCAAAGGCTTTGGCATAGTCAATAAAGCAGAAATAGATGTTTTTCTGCGGCTTGCTGCTGCTTCTGCTAAGTTGCTTCAGTCGTGTCCAACTCTGTATGACCCCATAGACGGCAGCCCACCAAGTTCTGCCATCCCTGGGATTCTCCAGGCAAGAACACTGGAGTGGGTTGCCATTTCCTTCTCCAATGCATGAAAGTGAAAAGTGAAAGTGAAGTCGCTCAGTCACATCCTTGGACTGCAGCCCACCAGGCTCCTCTGTCCGTGGGGTTTCCCAGGCAAGAGCACTGGAGTGGGTGCCATCGCAAATCACAGTTGTTAACGGTTATTCTGTATATTTAATGAAACTGAATGAAGTAGTGTCTATGAAGTGCTTCACACAATTCCGGGCTTACGGAAGACCCTACAAAAAGTGAGCTTCCTTTCCCCTAAGTGAGTTGTAGGGCATCTGGATTCTATATTCTGTGGTTAAGACCTCATGAAGAGTAGGAGTTGGCTATACTGCTGAAGTGTTTGTTAAATTAAGCAGAGCAGATGTTGGGTCCTTTGCATTCTCTGGGCCCGTTTACAAGTCTTTCTCCAACCTCCTCCTCTTAGGGAGAACCCATGAGGATTGTTTATCGGATGCGGGGGCTGCTGGGGGATGCCACCGAGGAGTTTATCGAGTCCCTGGACTCCACCACAGGTACAGCCTTCCACAGACGCCGCTGCACATCGGGTCTGAGGTTTGGGACCAGTGGCAGTTCATGTTCTGAGGCTTCAGGGGTGTTCGGGGCAGGTACCCTAGGAATTATCTTCAGAAGTGGCGGCATTGTTTCTTCTCTGAGGAAAAATACAGTCATTTACAGCCTCTTTTGGATATCTCTGGTGTTGAGGGTGGATGGGAACTTAGGGAGGAAATGAAGTTAGCAGCAAACAAGCTCAGGTTTATTTATTTAAGGCTTTTTTTTTTAAGTTGGCTGTAGTGCTTATATTTTCACATATTTGAATAAGCAATTTTAATTAAGTTGAAATTTAAAAAAGAGTCTTCAGGAGCAAGACAGTGTAGTTTAATACCCAACACTGACCCCCTCTATTGGAAAAGAGAAGAGCTGTCAGCCTGGACAAGGGCTGTGCTTTATTCCGGGCTTCCCCTCCGTTTTCGCTTGGCTTCCCTTCTCTCTCAGATGAAGAAGAGGATGAAGAAGAAGTGTACAAGATGGCTGGTGTGATGGCCCAGTGTGGGGGCCTGGAGTGCATGCTTAACAGGCTGGCAGGGATCAAAGATTTCAAGCAGGGACGCCATCTTCTGACGGTGAGTCGGAGGCGGCAAGACGCGACCAGCCCTCCTCTGCTGGAGGGGCCCCCGAGGACTGGCCGGCCGCTGCCTTTAACCCTAGGGGGCAGCATGGCGCCGTGGACCGGTGTGTGCCGGGGACCGACCTGGCCCTCCACACCTCAGGGTCCTTTCCCCTGTGCTCTGTTGCTGACCACTCCTCCGGAACACCAGTGTGATGGCAGGCCTTCTGCTTGCTTCCCCAGTCACCTGTGGACACCAGTGTCTAATTGCCCACCCAAAATTGCACCTGTGGCAGTTATTCTTAATGCTCTCATTATTCAAGTGGGTTTTGTAAGTAACTGTAATTTTTTGGTAGGATTTTGTTTGGTCATTCATCCAGCTAGCTCGTAAGTGAGAAGTAGACAGTTCTAAAGGCACCATGTAGATTGCACTATTATTTTCCACCTCCAGGGGACATGAGAACATATATTATTGTACCCGTGCCTTAGATGACATACACGGTTCAGAGCTCCCGTGGGTCACGAGCTTTAGGATCTTGTTGTTTACTGTTAGTTCAGGGTCTGAGTTGGTACTGGAGTTTCCCCCAAGGCAATAGAGCATCACCTATTCCACTAGGAACTGATGTCACTGCCCTATCTGAGAGGGGTAGAGACAGACACAACCCACGGGAGCTACTGCTGGAGAACTCTGCCGTTTAAGTGCCAGCCCGATAGGCGACCCCAGCCACCGTATCACGTCTCCCTCCAGAAGCTTCACCTCCCTGTGTATTCCAGGAGTGTCTGCATGGTGACACGGCCCCTCTGCCCTTCTTAGGGTATTTCTTTCCCGCTTGTCCCCACTCCTTCATCGTCGGGTGCTCTCACGGGTTCCGACTGGCTTCTCTTGTCAGGTGCTGCTGAAGTTGTTCAGTTACTGCGTCAAGGTGAAAGTCAACCGGCAGCAGCTGGTCAAGCTGGAGATGAACACCTTGAACGTCATGCTGGGGACCCTCAACCTGGTAAAGAGTGGGCTGCAGAGGCTGAGGGATGAGCAGGGCTGGGGAAGACATCCCACCCTGCCCTCAGATGACGTGGGTTGGTGACCTTTGCAAACTTCCCATCTGCCTGACCAATGGGCACAGAGGCTTGAATTATGCCAGCTGCCCCTTATCCCCCTGCGGCTCACCCCTGCTGCCACCGCAGCTCACAGGGGCATCCTCGCTGCTTTCCTGAGCTCAGGAGCAGAGGCAGTGAGTCCCTGCAGCAGTCCTAACTGCACCCCAGTGGGAAATTGGTGCCACACACTCGGGGCGACCAGAAAGAAACCACACACACACATGCAGCGACACACACACACGCGCACACACACACACAGTGACACACTCAGACACACACACCCACACACACACACACAGACACATACACCCCCACACACACGCACACGGGGCGACCAGAAAGAAACCAAACACACACACGCAGCGACACGCACGCACGCACGCACACACACACACACCCACACACGCAGAGACACACACAGACACACACACACCCCCACACAGACACACACTCCCTCACACATATGCACACGCACTCGGGGCGACCAGAAAGAAAGCACACACACCCACACACACAGCAACGCATGCACGCATGCACACACAGACACACAACCCCACACACGCAGCGATGCACACACACACACACACACACGCACTTGGGGTGACCAGAAAGATACCACCACACACACGCAGTGACACACACACACACACACACACACACACACACACACACACACACACTCAGGGTGACCAGAGAGAAAGCACACACATGTACACGCAGCAACACACAGACACACCCATCCACACACACGTGTGCACAGTGACACATGCACACACACACACACACACACCCCGCACACATGTGCACACACACACACACACACACACACAACGCGCGCGCGGTGTGTGCACAGATTGTCGGAACACGAGGCCATGAAGGGGGCCCTGGAGGAGGAGGCCCCATTAGCGGGGCGTGGCCGTGGCCGCCGCCTGAGTGTGACCGGCCCCTCCCGCAGGCTCTGGTGGCGGAGCAGGAGAGCAAGGACAGCGGCGGCGCCGCGGTGGCCGAGCAGGTGCTGAGCATCATGGAGATCACCCTGGATGAGTCCAACGCCGAGCCCCTGAGTGAGGACAAGGTGCGTGGCCTGACCTGCCCACCCACAGGCGCTGTCTCCTGCCAGCCACTGGCTTACTTGAGTCTAGCTGTGTTAGCCAGGAATGATCGAACCTTTGCAGCTGGTAGGAATGGCAGCCATTCCTGATGGTGATGTCATTGCATCGAAGCCTGAAATCCACAGATTCAGAGGAAACAAAGTGGCTGGTCCAGCTGATAGAGGCCTTAGTGCAGCGCCTCATTTCACAGCTGAGCATGCTCCAAGCCTAGAGAAATGAAGTGAGCCGTTTGCTATCATACAGTTGGTATCATGCTGTATAGTTAGACGCCTAGAACTCAGGTCTCCAGCTCCCAGTTCAGTTTCTCTCCACTTGGTGCATCTGTGTATTCCCGTGGTCTTGTTGGTGCCGATGTTTTGACTAGAGATACGACCAAATGAATACCAGGGAGCCTGCATTGTCTTGGGGAAGGGAAAGCCTGTGTTGTTGAATTTTGACCACCTGTATGGGTATATTTGACCACTAATAGTAGAACCAGCGTCGAAACTTAGAAACTAATTTTTGAGGTGGAGCTCACACTGTTGATTATTCCCTGGGAAGTGCTGAGACACTGCTCTTCTGAGGCTACTTCTGGTGGCTCTGATGGATAACTTTTCAGGGCCAGCTGTTGGCTGCAGCCGAAGTCCCAGCCATATTAGCAGGCCTTCCACCCTTTCTTCTTGTAGGGCAACCTCCTCCTGACGGGCGACAAAGATCAGCTCGTGATGCTTTTGGACCAGATCAACAGCACCTTTGTCCGCTCCAACCCTAGCGTGCTCCAGGGCCTGCTTCGCATCATCCCGTACCTTTCCTTCGGGGAGGTGGAGAAAATGCAGATCTTGGTGGAACGGTTCAAACCCTACTGCAACTTTGATAAGTAAGTGGCTTAGATTCAGACAGCTAACTGAGTGTCGCCGGGAAAACCCTGAACCATTTCTGGGGGACTGAGGAGGAATCACCTGAGTTTCTACCAGACTTTTGTGTACCAGTCTGGCCTTTTAGGGGATTGGCCTAACTGGGGAGGCAGGAAGTGAAAATATATTGTGTTAAAGCAGCAGCTGGTGAGGCAGAGCAGGCGAGTTGGTTGGAGGGACTCGGTGCAAAAGCAGAGAATGGGAGAGAAGCCTGGGAGTCGGGGGAGCGTGGCAGGGAAGGGGGAGCGCGACAGGGGGCAGGTGGGACGGCCTGCTGTTAGGCTCCGGAGTTGGTGCCACGGGGCTTTGAGGCTTGTGAGCCAGGAGAGTGACACGATCAGCTCTTGCTGCTCCTTTCACACTCTCAGGGTCTTTGTTCTTTCCTCCAGGTATGATGAGGATCACAGTGGCGATGATAAGGTCTTCCTGGACTGCTTCTGTAAAATTGCAGCTGGCATCAAGAACAACAGCAACGGGCATCAGCTGAAGGACCTGATTCTGCAGAAGGGAATCACCCAGAGTGCCCTGGACTACATGAAGAAGCACATCCCCAGTGCCAAGAAGTAAGCAGCGCGCCCTCTGCCCTCTCCCTGCTTGCTTCTCGCCTCCGTCGTCTGGGCATCCCTCAGCGTGCCTTGGGGTCGCCCTCCCCTTCTGGAAACGGTCAAGGTGACCATGTAGCCCTTGGGGCCATGGGAAGGATGGCAGTCTGTCGGCTTCCATTTCAAGGACTCATTTCTGTTTTAAAGACTTATTTGCATGGCTGTGCTGGGTGTTAGCTGCAGTGTGTGAGATCTTTAGTTGCTGCTTGTGGGATCTAGTTCCCTGACGGGGGTCGAACCTGGGCCCCCTGCTCGGGGAGCTCAGCGTCTTAGCCGCTGGCCCGTCAGGGAAGCCCCTCAGGGACTTACTTCTCCCTGGTTCTCAGCTGGGCTGGGTGGTCCGCTGTGACTCCTGGGCCCCCTGCTTGGGGAGCTCAGCGTCTTAGCCATTGGCCCGTCAGGAAAGCCTCTCAGGGACTTACTTCTCCCTGGTTCTCAGCTGGGCTGGGTGGTCCGCTGTGGCTCCTGGGCCCCCTGCTCAGGGAGCTCAACGTCTTAGTCACTGGCCTGTCGGAAGCCCCTCGGGCACTTCTCCCTGGTTCTCAGCTGGGCTGGGTGGTCCGCTGTGACTCTTGATGGTACGCTTGAAGGTGTGGCCATGTCTAAACAAGCCGCAATCACCGGCCAGTTTCTAGGTGGTCTTTGCTTCTCTGGCCTGCTCATAAGCCTCTCTTTGCTTTGCAGTCTGGATGCTGACATCTGGAAAAAGTTTTTGTCTCGCCCAGCCCTGCCATTCATCTTGAGGCTTCTTCGGGGGCTGGCCATCCAGCACCCTGCCACTCAGGTGAGTGACCAGCATGCACGGGGGCCTTATTCTGGAGCAGGACACGTCTTGTGAGGGAACCACATCCTCTCTGCTCGTCTCCCACGACTGAGTGAAGGTGACTGCCTCGATTAGCCTTGAGCTGGGAACTGCCCTGATGTATAAGAGTCCCAGAGCAGACAGCTTCTGAGACGTTACCTGGCTCATCTCTCTGTGTGCAGAGAGGATTAAGTCACATTTGTGTTTTCCTCATTCAGCTCATTCTTACGTGGGGCTTCATTCCCTCCCGGCTCAGCTGAGCAGCGTTTGTGAGGGTGTGGCTGGCCAGCGGGCTGAAAGCTGACTTCTGGCCATAGTCCCCAGGACGTTTGTAACATCATCACCACCAGCTTCTGCTCTGTGCTGGCAGCCGAGAACTCGGTTCGCAGGGAGGCCCACTCTGTGCACTGTGTTGCTCATTCCTGATAGTCACTGGGTCGAGATATCTGTTACCCTCACAAATAATAATTGACCCCGACAGGTGGCCAGTCTGGATTACTTTGTTTTCATTAACCTATTATTTTGAGATAACTAGATTCAGGTGCAGTTGTTGAGAAATATTACAGAGACGTGGTGCGCCGCCTTTACTTAGCTTCTCTCAATACCACATCTTGCAAAACTATAGTAAATCATCATAACCCGGGCGTCGGCATCCACGCCGTCAAGCTTCAGGACCGCTCCATCACCACAGGGCTCCCTCCTGTGGTCCTTCACAGCCGCATCTGCCTCTCCGGGCAGCCGCTGACCTGGCCTCCGTCTCCCTAGATCTGTCCTGTCTAGAGTGCTGAGTACAAAGTGGAGTTAAGCAGCGTGTGACTTTGGCCTTTCTCACTCAGCCCAGCTGCCTGGCGTTCATCCTGACTGCCGTGTGTGCCAGTGGCCTCTTGCTTCTTGTTACTGAGTAGTCCCTGCTGCGGACGCCCCGTGGCCTGTTTAACTGTCACCAGCTACAGGGACGTTGCTATTTTGAGGCGATTGGGAATAAAGTGGGCTGGCTTCATGTGCAGTTTCCGTGTGAGTAACATCTGATAGATAGAGTGCTTGATGAACTATGGAATGAGGTTCGTAATATTGTACAGGAAACAGGGATCAAGACCATCCCTATGGAAAAGAAATGCAAAAAAGCAAAATGGCTGTCTAGGAAGGCCTTACAAATAGCTGTGAAAAGAAGANAGGAAGAGAAGGGGACGACCGAGGATGAGATGGCTGGATGGCATCACTGACTCGATGGGCATGAGTCTTAGTCAACTCTGGGAGTTGCTGATGGACAGGGAGGCCTGGCGTGCTGCAATTCATGGGGTCGCAAAGAGTCGGACACGACTGAGCGACTGAACTGAAGTGTTCACTTCTCTGGGTCAAGTGCCCAGGCCTGCAGCTACACTGGCTTGTGTAGCAGTTGCGTTGCCTTGTTTAACAGGAAGCTGCCAGACTGCTCTCTGAAGGTGCTGTGCTGCTGTGCCCTCCCCTCCGCAGAGCCTCATTGGCCCTGCTCTGTTGATCCTCGCCAGCGTCTGGGGGTGCCACTGCTGTGTTTCAGCCATACCCACAGACGGAGGGGGGCGTCTCGCGGTCTGATGTGTGTTTCTTTGGCGGCTGATGACACTCACTCACTGCACATCTTTCCAGGCCTTCATCTATCTTCAGTGACCAGCATTTCCGTACTTTTTGCCCCACTTCTAGTAGCCATGTCTGTTTTTTGATGTTGGGTTTTGAGAGTCCTCAGGGCTGCCTTTGTTGTTGTTTCCACATTCTCGTTTAGTGATGTTTTCTGAAAACTCATCCTAAAAATGTGGTTAATTGGCCACAATAAAGATCTTCCATATGTTTCACTCAGATAGCTATTGTTTTCAGCTTCTCTTCAGTTCAATAGTAATAGTCATAATCAGTGCATCTTTATGGATAATTCTTCCTGCATAATCGTTTCCTGTTTTCCCCGCATCTTTGTAACATTGTTATTTTGAACGTGTATAAATCAAGGGACAGAATTGTAATTTGACCAGTGGCAACACGTTGACTTGAGAACTCTGGTCAGTGGGTTCCAGGCTTATTCTTCGTTACTAATTGGATTCTTCTCTAAAATAAGGCTTCATCTGGGTAGATGCTTGGCAGTCCTCCTCCTGGCCACTCACTCTTCTTCCACCACAAGTGTGTGTAGTGCCTGTCATGTACCTGAGCTGTGTGAGGCGGAAGCAACGTTGGTGAATGGAACTGTCCCTGTGTGAGTCCTCCAGAGCTGGCTAGAGGCGACAGAACCCAGGACATAGGGTATCAGAGCACGGGGTAAATATGCAGTGGGGAAGGGGTCAAAGGAAAGGGGATTTCTAAGAGGAGAATATGGTCCTGCAAAGGCTCAGAGGTGAGAGAGCTAGAAATGTTCCAGGAACTAAGAGCAGTTCTGGTGGGGGGGAGGCCTGGCAAGAGTTGGCGCTGGAGACATCAGCATGGGTCCACATCACGTTCCCCAAGGAGAGCAGTGTGTGATGTCTCCCAAGGGCGGTGCCCCTGACTGTTCCCTGGAGGATGAATTGCGGGGCGGTGACATTGGGGGCGGGAAGGACAGTTTATCAGAGTCTGGGTGAGAGCCCCTGGTGGCTGAACTCCAGTTAGTGAGGTGGACAGTGAATGGATTCCACAGAGATCTGGGGGGCGGGGTAAACAGGGTTTGGAGATTGACTGCACGTGGGCAGTGAAGAAGCTGGGTGAATCAGGAACTCTGCTCAGTGTCTGGACTGGGCAGCAGGGGCTGGTGGCACCATTGAAAGAGACGAGAACGCGGGGGGTTGGCAGTGAATAAAGGGAGAGGAGTCCATGATACTCGACTAGTAGTGTGCGGTCTGTCCTGACCAGAGCGTAAGCTTCGGGCGGGCAGGGGCATCACGTGCATGGGTGTGCACGCACACTTGCATAGTAAACACCCCGCGTGTACCATTCAGTAGGCTGTTCAGCTACGAGTTGAGTGTTCAGAGTTGTTGAGACGTGTGTTGTCGTGTTGTTGTGCTGAAGAACAAAGTGGACACGTACGTACCTGCTGTGAGGCCCGATCGCTGAGCTGGTGACTCGAGTTGGTTGCTGACCTTCACGTCACAGATTGACTTAATTTCAGTTGAGCGTCGGCTGTGTAGTGACTGGTGACCTGGGGAGTGACAGGGCCTCATCGAGCAGACCTGTCTGCCCTCGGCGGGGCGATGCGCTCACAGCCCTGTGGGGAGAGGGCTGCTGCCACGTAGCAGCTGCCAGCGTGGTTAAGCACAGGGTCTTTCGGCTTGCATCTGTTTCTTTCTGGGCTCTTTCTCTTTCCTACTCCCACGTGTCTTCTGCGTCTGGAGTGCTCCAGTTGAGAAGACACCTGTGCTCCTGGGTTTGGTGGGCCTGGGGCCTGGATGCAGCACGCAGCACAGCCCCCGTCCGCGGCGGGGCCGGCCCGCCTCCGCGCGGTTGCTGAGCTCACCACGGAGGGCTTGTCGTGTGCCGCCTCTCTGGAGCGCCTGGCCTGTGCCCCGTTCACGCTCCCTGTGCGGGTGCTTTGCCTGGTTCAGTCATCACAGCGGCCCTGGCCCGCCCCCCTTCTGTAGCCGGGGGTGTTGAGGACTGCAGGGAGTGGCGACTGCTCGGGTCGGTGGCAGAGTCTAACCTCCATGTCCAAATCTCTCAAAGTGTAAAATCAAAGGATCCGATCGAAACCAAGCAGGCGATGGGAGACTGTGCACATAGTGTTTGCTTTTCCAGCCTTGAAGCTCCTGAGAGGAACACTTGCCTGTGTACTTGGTGGCCTTCAGCTCACTGGTCCTTTCTTGGCAGGTTCTGATTGGAACCGACTCCATCACGAACCTGCATAAGCTGGAGCAGGTGTCCAGCGACGAGGGCATTGGGACCCTGGCCGAGAACCTGCTGGAGGCGCTGCGGGAGCACCCCGACGTGAACCGGAAGATCGACGCGGCCCGCAGGGAGACGCGGGCCGAGAAGAAGCGCATGGCCATGGCGATGCGGCAGAAGGCTCTGGGCACGCTGGGCATGACGGTACCGCCCGCCCGAGGGGGTCTGGCAGCGGTGGTCGGGCGCGGTGGGGATGCGGGCAGGAAGGTGGGCGGGGTGGGGTGTGAGGCGCCACGCCAGACGCTTAGCTGAGAGATGTGAGTCTCAGCGCTCTGCTCTGCGCTGCAGAGGTCAGACGGCTCAGATTCACAGAGACTTTAGAGATGGTGATGGCTGTTGAAAGATTTGGTTTAAGCCCCTTGTGTGGGTCTGTGGGGTTGACATTACACCCGTTTTTAAGATGAACTAGTTGGGGCTGAGAGGTGCAGTAAGCAGGCCAGGGCACATAGCAAATACACGCCTGGCGGGTGTTTGAACCCAGGTGTGTGTGACACACGGGCTCTGGGCTCTCCTCACTGCCCCTCCTTGGAGGAGGCTGCAACCCCGTGAGACCGTTCTCTAGCCGGCGCACTCTGTGTCAGCAGGTTTAAAACTGTCGTGGGAACAGTAAATGAATCGTGTGCTGCAGCCCTCAGCAGCTGAGGCCTGGTCTTGCTGGCACAAAGATGGGGGCTTTCTGGTGGCAGGTGGCCACTGGCCAGGGTTCCAGCCGGATGGTTTCCTCTGCTTCCGTGGTTCCTATAAGAGAATAGCCGGCGGATCTGGGTCTGCTCCCTCATTAGAAACCACTTGAAGAGGTTTCCTTTCAGCGCAGCAGTCCTTTCCCCATAAATGGAGGGCCAGTGTGTGCCTGCGTGTCCGGGGCCCGCGGGGAGGGTAGGCGGCAGCCCCGTCTGACCCGCCCCCTGGGCCCCCTTGCAGACCAACGAGAAGGGCCAGGTGGTGACGAAGACGGCACTGCTGAAGCAGATGGAGGAGCTGATCGAGGAGCCGGGCCTCACGTGCTGCATCTGCAGGGAGGGCTACAAGTTCCAGGTGCGCTGCCGGGCCCGCCGGGCTCACGCCCGAGGGCCGGCCGTCCTCTCCAGAGGCAGCAGGCAGGCTGGCCTGAGCAGTCCGCAGCGGCACCAGCCGCTGCTCACGAGGCAGGCCCTGTGCCCAGAGCCTGTATGTCAGCGGAGTCACTTTACCTTTACGCATGTAATGAAGAGCCCTCATCTGCGGATGAGTGAACAGTTCCCGTAGCAGAGCCAGAGCTCTAGGCCAGTGCAGAGCCGGGGCTGCCCCTGTTCAGGTAACCTGGCGAGAAGGCCAGGACCTCAGCTTTTTCGGCACCACCAGACTCACTTTACCGCCCGAGAGCAGAGCAGCAGGCGGCCCGTTTGCACCCTGAGGCCTCAGGGGCGCCCTTTTTCTCTCCAGCTCGAGTTGACTTCCTCGCTCCCCAGCCTGCTGACTGGCAGGCAGCCGGGGCTCAAGGCCTTTAAGTCCGGAGGTGACACAGGCTCCATGGGACTCTCTGGTCAGTTTTGAAAGACAAGCGACTTGCCAAGAAGGCGCCTTTTCCTTCATTTTCAGATGAATGCCGCAAAAGGAAAACGACACCCAGGCTGGCATCTCTGCCCCTCTGTCTGCACAGCACCCACCTTACTGTGGTTGCTCCCCACAGCCCTCATCTCACGGGGCTGTGCGCCGCTGAGTGTGGAGCCAGGTGGCTACGGGGCTGCCTGTCCCGTACTCGTGAACACAGCCCCTCGTAGGAAGACAGCGCCGCGCTCCCTCTGCTCTGCTTCCCCTCCTTCCAAAGCCTGCCGTGGAGCTTCTCACCTCTCTTCCTCTTTCCTTGTCTTTGCAGCCCACTAAGGTCCTGGGCATCTACACCTTCACCAAGCGGGTCGCCTTGGAAGAGATGGAGAACAAGCCCCGGAAGCAGCAGGGCTACAGCACCGTGTCCCACTTCAACATCGTGCATTACGACTGCCACCTGGCGGCCGTCAGGTGGGCCTGCTTCCTGCAGGGCAGCTCCCACAGACCTACCCCATGTGTACTTCTTCCCAGACCTGGGGCCCTTCAAGGGAGCAGGCAGCTTGCAGGAAGCCCCGGCCTGAGAGGGGTTGGGACTGCCAGCCCTGAAGTTTTAATTCTGTTCCTTAGGCTTTGGGAAGTAGGGTGTCCTGCCTTTAGCACATAGGCCCCAGAAACATTCCTGGGAAAATGCACTTGACTTTTGGCCCAGGGCTGGTGAGAGCAGTCTTGCCTACCGGAGGCTGTGGGGCCAGCATTTACCGTCTCGTGGTTGCAAGTGGCTGCTCCTCTGTAGAGTCGGTAGTCACTTGTCCCTGCTCTCCTCCCAATCCAGGCTGGCTCGAGGCCGGGAAGAGTGGGAAAGCGCCGCCCTGCAGAACGCCAACACCAAGTGCAACGGGCTCCTTCCGGTCTGGGGGCCCCACGTCCCCGAGTCAGCTTTTGCCACCTGCCTGGCGAGGTGAGTATGGAGCATGGGGCGTGGTGGGAAAAAGGAGGCCGGGACCGCCCTGGTGGTTCAGTGGTTAGGGTCTGTGTTTTCACTGCCAAGGGCACAGGTTCAGTCCCTGGTTGGGGGACTGAGATCCCATATGCTGTGTAGTGTGGCCAAAGAAAGGTGGAGGGGGTTCCCAGGAGGCAGAAGAAGATCAGCCATCAGCTCAGCCCTGTCATCGGAAACCCACGTCCATCCTCGCTTGCTCCTGGGAGCCGCCTGGAGCAGGGGTGACTCTGCTGGGAGGAGCCTGCATCCTCGACACTTGGGCCCCGGGAGGAATCTCTGGTTTTCTGCTGTCTGCCCTTCTTTCCTGATCTTAGGACTCAAGACTCAGGACCCCTGACTTGATCCTTGAGGCCAGAGTTTCCCAGAGTTGACTTCCGTTCCTCTGAGGTTTAAATAATGAAAATAGCTTAACAGCTTGGGGAGTATTGGTCTCCTTTCAAAGCTGCCCTTGTCCTAAAATCCAGAGTGGAGCAGCAGAGCCCTCTTTGAGGTCCTCATCCCTTATGGATGCCTAGGACAGTGGTGCGCATCCTGAGTCTTGCTGTTGAGCTCAGGGATCAGGTACTTGGCAGTGATGATGCAGGTCACACTGGGCCACGTGTACTGCTCACCGTGTGTCAGAAACCCAGGCCCAGAGCTCATCGGGCAGAGCCCAGGGAGGTGGTGACGCATGTTAATGTAGAGAAACCTTTGTTCTCTTTTTATGGAGGTTGAACAGATGATTCTTCTGGGTAGATCACCTTGGCAGAGTGGATAGGCCCTACATTTCTTCTCCCAAAACTATTTCCAATTGTGGTCACAGTACGTTCTGTGACCCCCAGACCAGTACTGGGAGTGGGCCCCCAGACCAGTGCGTTCTCATCAGAGCTTGGAGAACATCTTATTTAGTGAGAGCAGAAGTGAAAGGGTGCCGTGCTCGTCCCCCCAGCCCTGCCCCATCCTCTGCTCTCCCTGTCGTTCCTGTCCGTCGGTGTAACCTTCGCACCCATCCAGCCGGTGGGGGCTCTGCCTTCCCAGCGGGTCTTCACCGTGAAGCTAGCTTCCGCTTCGCCATCTGTCCCTTCTCCCAGGCACAACACTTACCTCCAGGAGTGCACGGGCCAGCGGGAGCCCACGTACCAGCTCAACATCCACGACATCAAGCTGCTGTTCCTGCGCTTCGCCACGGAGCAGTCCTTCAGCGCGGACACGGGCGGGGGCGGCCGGGAGAGCAACATCCACCTGATCCCCTACATCGTGCACACCGTGCTCTACGTGCTGAACACGTGCGTGCCCCGCCTGGGCCCCTGCGCCGCAGCCTACTCCAGAGCTAGCGCTGGACCCTGGGCAGCATTTATTGAGTAGCAACGTTTGCCTTTTTGGAGTCATTCAGGACGAAGCAGTAGACGCTTCCTTCTCCGGAGCAGTCTCATCTCCCTCCGAGGGCTGTATCCTAGGACTGGCCTTGGGCCGGAGCGGGAGCAGGGAGCGGGAGAGGCCAGACCGTCGAAGCTTCTGCTTCAGAGTAGCCCCAGCTTGCAAGACTGTTCCCTTGGGTGGGGGGCCCTCAGTCAGGGCCAGAGCAGACAGGCTGTTCCTGGTGAGGTGGCGCGGCAGGACCATGGGCTAGTATCCGTAAGTGCAGACTGGACTTGCTGTCCTTGCTTCCTCTCCAGTGAGTGAGGCTCTGGCGACTATGAGGGGAGATGGCTTGTTTATCTGGGGAGGTCGGCTGAGGAGGAAGGTAGCCCAGGAAGTAACCCAGGTATCCTGACCTATGTGTATACTGAGAGTGGTTAGATATCCCTGAGAGGGCAGAGAGTAGTCAGTTGTTCTGCCTTGCTTTAAAAAGCCAGCTGAGAGATGGAATGTGCTTAGCTCCTCGATTTGATTAAAACAATTTCATGCCTTTGGGCCCCTTCTTCTAGTGAGAGTCTCCCATCCGTGGGGCAGGTGCTGACAGGTGGGGAGCTGAGTCCAGCCCACCCGAGGCAGATGCACTCAGTTTAGGCAACAGAGCGATCATTCTCTTACCCTTCCTGGTCTTCAACAGAGTGATCTCTTTCCCTCCCATTTCCCCACGAGGTAGAAGGCCGCTCTGGAGACGGCAGTCTTCACTGTTAGAGAGGCGCTGGCGGGTCTCCACCCATCATGACCTCACCCGCTCAGCTGTTTAGACTGAGGAAGCAGCCTGCGTTGTTTACAGCCTGAGCCTTCCCATCACCCTTGCAGTGCCTCAGGCCCGAGTAGTGCTCCCCGCCCCGGCCGTGGGCCTCTGAGGGGCCCTTGTCTCTTCTTGGCAGCCGTGAGATGGCAGGGGCTGGCCCGTTCTCCCGGGAGCAAAGCGGGCCTGGAGAGGCGGCGTGCTTTGCCTGGTGGAACACAGCCCGTGGCCTCGGGCGTCTCTGCGTCTCCCACGCCAGATGCGCGTAAATCACGCTCCGGCCCCTTAGCTGGGGACAGGGTGGCCTATGTCCCATTGTCTCAGTCACTGAGGGCTGAGCCGGCAGCCACACAGGCCCCGCTTCCTTCCTTCACTGGCTCACGCGGGCTGGTTGAGCAGGGTTCACCGCCTTTGTATATGAAGGTGAGTGTGTCACACGCACCATGAGCCAGCGGAGTTGAGCAGGTCCTGTGATGGCACGAAGCTTCTGGTTCTCGATTCTGGGTCTAGTGGCCCCACCTGTCCCATCACATTCCATCTGTGGAGCGGAAGAGGGCGTGCTGTCCTGCCGTCACCGCCCCCCCC
>SJYA01000238.1:376533-397583 GCA_006410615.1 Neotragus moschatus | reverse complement strand
CCCCGCCCCCGCCGCCCTGTGCAGTGTCCGGCAGTGCCATTGCAGGCCTGGTGGCTTTGCGTGCGTGCCCACTAGTGTTGTGTTATTTCCCTCCACAAAGTTAGGCCAGGGCGGCAAGCACTCTGGGGCTGAGAGCGCCATCCTGCTCGAAAGGGGAGAATGGCCTCCCAGGGCCCACCTAGTGGCTTGTAGAAGCTTCCTGGCCGAGAGAGTGGGGCTCCACACTGGGGAGGCCGGGCCAGGCGGCCCGGTCAGAGCCCGGTCCCTCCCTTAGCATGAGGTGGCAGCTGTCCCCTGGGTTGTCGTGAGGATGGGACGCGTAACCTCAGCACGCACCTGGCAGTGAGGTTGCCAATCACCGTTGCTGCTGCAGTTGAGACAGGTGCGGGAGCGAGAGGCAGGGCTCACCGGACAGTTGAGGCTGTCCCGGAGACGGGACAGGAGAGCCTTAGGAGAGCGAGCCAGAGTGGCCCGGGAGAGGCGCCGGGGGTAAATGCCACGTGCACAGTCGGTGGGGTCGGGGGCTATGGGCCGTGCGCTCAGTCAGACACTCCCAACCGGCAACTTGAGTCACGTCACCTCACCCCCCAGGCCTTCAGATACCCTGGTAAAGAGGTGCTGGCTGTCACCTTCCAGGGTCACCAGAACACTGAGATGGTGGAGGCTTTGTGAAGGTGCTGGTCACGTGCATATTGGAGTTGTATGGAGCTGGACTGGGGGTGGGGGCGAGGAGGATGCTGCCGAGCAGGACTTGGGGGGCGGGCTGCTTCAGTTGGAGAGGGATGGGAGGGGCCGCCCGTTCAGGAAGCTTCCCAGCAGGATGCCAAGCACACCCTCGCCCCTTCTGTGGCTTGGGCCTGCGTTTGCCCTGCTCTCAGGGTATCCCCTTTCTTCCAGAACCCGAGCAACGTCCCGAGAAGAGAAGAACCTCCAGGGCTTTCTGGAGCAGCCCAAGGAGAAGTGGGTGGAGAGTGCCTTCGAAGTGGATGGGCCCCACTATTTCACAGTCCTGGCCCTGCATGTCCTGCCCCCGGAGAAGTGGCGAGCCATCCGTGTGGAAATCCTGCGGAGGCTGCTGGTGACCTCTCAGGCCCGGGCAGTGTCTCCAGGCGGAGCCACCAGGTTGGGACTCGCTTCGGGAAGCATCTGCTTGGGAGGCTGTTGCCTGGGCTCTGAAACCCACTCTGGAGGCCTGGCTGAGTGTCGGGTGCTGAGAGGAGGCAGCTCGTTAGCCTTCGGTGGACCCTGACCCCGCTCAGACTGTCTCACTGAGAGTCTCAGCCTGATGGCGGGCAGGTGTTCAGCCTCTAGAAGTGGAGCTGGGCTCACCTCTGGGAAATTCCTCAGGGAGGAAGCCAGCCAGGCACCACGTGAAGCCTCTCAGGAGAAGAGTTTGGGCCGGTGGGCGGCTGGGACAGGCAGCCTGGTTTTCTAAATCTTGCTATTCCCGGCTTAAACTAGCTAAGCCTCAGGGCCGTGCTCGGGGAACTTCTTTTCTGACATTGAAAACGCGTCATCTCTCTCCTTGCTCACGGTCCTCTCCCGTCTGCCCCCAGTTCCACGAGCCTGTCCTCTGTCTCTGCTATTGGACACCTCCCAAAGAAGGGGGGCATTTCAGGAAGGAAGCGGTCTTCATTTTCATGACCCTGTGCTGTGATTTGGGTCATCAGGGAGGTGTCTTGAGGGAAACAACTGCAAATGATAACATGGATTGTTGGGCCTGCATGGATTGCCACATGCCAGGTGGGCCCCTTGACGCAGCCCTCGGCCCAGGGTGGCCCCAGCCATCTGCACGCTCAGGCTGCAGAGTAGGGTATGGGTTGGTGGCTTGCTTCTGCCCCTTGAGGGAAACCTGCTTTGCTTTGGGGAGTATCTATGATTTAAGGGGACATTTCTTTTTTTTTTTTTNTGCGTTTGTTGTGGCCTTTCTATATTCTGGGAATTTGCGGAGTTCTCTTTATTATGGAGTTTCCTCCCTGTAGGCAGGGTTGTATCAGTGGCTTGTCAAGGTTTCTTGATTAGGGAGGCTTGTTTTGGAGTTCTGGTGGGTGGAGCTGGATTTCTTCTCTCTTGAGCCTGGGTTATCTCTTCACGGCTGCTCCAGCAAAGTGCAGCCTCTGCTCCCCAACTTGGACGTAGGGTGTCTCCTCACCGCCGCCCCCTCCCCCCACCGACCCTCAACGTGGAACAGCTCCTCCAGGCCCTCCTGTGCCAGCGCAGCCACCGCTCCTTGGACGCGGGTGGCTCTTCCCGGCCCCCGACCCTGGCCTCGGACGTAGGGTGGCTCCTCCTGGCCCCCAATCCTGGCCTCGGACGTGGGGTGGCTCTTCCCGGCCCCCAACCCTGGTCTCGGGCACTGGGTGGTTCCTCCTGGCCGCTGCCCCTGACTTTGGACGCGGGGTGGCTCTTCCCGGCCCCCGACCCTGACCTCGGACACGGGGTGGCTCCTCTCAGCTGTTCCTGTGCCGTCGCAGCCTGGCACTCTCAGCCGCTGCCCCTGACCTCGGACGCGGGGTGGCTCCTCTCAGCAGTTCCTATGCCTTCACAGCTTTGACACTCTCGGCCGCTGCCCCTGACCTTGGACGCAGGGTGGCTCCTCTCGGCTGCACTGAGTGCCAAGGGGACATTTCCAACCACGGCACAGAGGTGGTGCTTTTAGGCCCCANCCCTGACCTCGGACGCGGGGTGGCTCCTCTCAGCAGTTCCTATGCCTTCACAGCTTTGACACTCTCGGCCGCTGCCCCTGACCTTGGACGCAGGGTGGCTCCTCTCGGCTGCACTGAGTGCCAAGGGGACATTTCCAACCACGGCACAGAGGTGGTGCTTTTAGGCCCCAGTGGTGACAAACCAAGTGGAAATAGCCACAGGCCTGAATTTGCGTACCTGGTGTCTCCACCTCCGTCAGCTCTGATTTATCACGTCACTAGTTGTGGGTACCTCACGGCCCAGAGAGCATGCTGGAGCGCTGCTGGTGGACCCAGCCTGCCCCGGCCTCCGTTAGAGTCCCCCCCAGCCCCTGCCCCCATTCCAGACCAAGCACTTCCCAGGGTTTCCCAAGAGCCTGAAGCATTAATAGTTAGCTCGCTTTGTTGTTCAGGGATCACTCAGGAATCCTAGCCGGTAGCTCACTCCTAGGAATCAGAAAGTTTGATGTGGGAGGTACTGAGTTGTGGATAAGCAGGCTCGGCCTGCGTCCATAGTGCAGAGTGGCCACTCACTGGGCACAGGCCCTCAGTGACAGGTGTGAAATCCGAGCCCGCAGGAGCTGTACAGCTTTCACTTAGGAGACTGGAGTTCATTATTGTCCCAGGCAGTTGAGGAAAAGCCGATTTGGTCACAGCTTAATTAGGAAATCCAGTGTGAGCTGGCTCATGAGTTGCCGTTTTCTCTGTAGCAGTTTAGTCACCTTCACTAATGAGCCTTAAATAATTAAGTCGGGCAGGGCCACCCCGGATTCCTGCCACCGAAGCAGAAGAGCAGCACAGGCGGGGCGTGGGGGTGTGAGTGGGGCGGCGGGGCTGCAGGACTCCCCCAGGAGGGCGTGAGGGTCCCCTGCAGGATGGGGCATGGGGGTGTGAGCGGGGCGGTGGGGCTGCGGGACTCCCCCAGGAGGGCGTGAGGGGCCCCTGCAGGGCGGGGCGTGGGAAGTGAGAGCGGGGCCGTGGGACCCCCCCAGGAGGGCGCAAGAGGCCCCTGCAGGGTGGGGCGTGGGGGTGTGAGTGGGGTGGCGGAGCAGTGGGACTCCTCCAGGAGGGCGTGAGGAGCCCCTGGAGGGCAGGGTAGTGCTGCGCAGAGGCTTCATGCTTAGTCTATTGTAGGGGGAGGCAGCAGATACACAGAATCTGGGAATTTGCATGAAGCTGCTTTCTCCTGCGGGTTTCACATTCAGGAAAAAGAGAACTCGCAAGCGTTTAAGCCTGGACGCTCCTCTGTGTCCGTCAGAGCCTCCCCGTTGCCCTCTGCCAGCACGCAGTCCTGCAGGGAGAGAGCTTTCGCCCTGCCTCCAGGCCCGCCCCGCAGCAGGCCTCCCTTTAGACCCGGCATGCGCAGGCGCTGTGGGAGGGGAGGAGGCGGGCGCTCTGGAGATGCTGGGGGGCAGCCGTGGTAAAGGCAGCGTGCTTTAGCAAGAAGAGCCATCTGCCACTGTCCTTTCACTTTGGTTAACAGCTTAAGCGTTTCCTGAGTGAAAGTGTGGCTGGCCGTCCTGTGCTGGCTGGTCCCTGCACTCGAGGCCCACACGGGCAGTGTGCGTTCAGCCTGACACCTGTGCTTGCCTTACGAGTCTAGCATTTATAAACACCTGTGCGTGCGTGCACACACAGTTTAGTGCTGAGTCTGGTCCCTGTGGCTGCAGGCTCTGTTTCCATGACAAGGGTTTCTCCAGCCTTTCCCGACAACACGTACCCTAGATCTTGGGTCGTAGACACCGCACCCTGGCGCCGGCACTTCGCCCCCTGTGCAGAGAGGACTGGCCTTCCTGGGCTTCACGGCGGCTGGGCCTTCTGGGCCGTCCTGAGGCCCAGAGCGTCTGCCGGGGAGGCGGCGACACTGCAGCCACAGCACCCGGCCTTCCTGGCTTGCCTCTGAGCCCGAACTGAATCGCTGGACTGGATGGCAGTGATGCAGCTCAGGAGCCCAGGGCGTGGCGAGCAGCTCCGGGTCACCCCGGGATTTGGGAGGTGTCGGGTGTTTGCAGCTCCCGTCCCAGCTGTCGCTGTTGCTCAGAACCAGCTTTCCACCAGCTTCTGTTTTTCAACACGGCATGTGGGTAATAAGTTACTGTGTGTGGCTAGTTGAGGTAAAATTCTCCTGGTGGGAATGTAAGGACTGAAACAGAGCCTTTGTTTCCTCCCTCACTTGCTAGATCCTGTCAAGTTTGAGAGTGTGTGTGGGGAACCCAGGGGAGCGTGGGCTCCACCTCGTCTCTTGGGGGCAGAAGCCTGTTGGCTGCCACGCTGCAGCTTCTCTGCCCGCTCCCTGACTCGACAGGGTTGTGGCTGAGGTGCCGTGCACAGGGCATCTTGTGTGGCGATTGAGCCGAGGGCCCCAGCGCCTCAGGAGCTCTGGCCCCGGCTGCTTTCCTCAGAAGATGCCTGAGGGGGCCTGGATTGAGGGGGGCATGACGCCCAAGGTCCTTCCCTGCTCGTGGAGCGCTGGGTGCTCTCCTTGCGAGTCTCCTCCTGGGTCTGAGATTTGACTCTTTTCCAGGCTGACAGACAAGGCATTGAAGGACTACTCAGCGTATCGTTCTTCCCTTCTCTTTTGGGCCCTCGTCGATCTCATTTACAACATGTTTAAGGTAAGGCAGCCCCTGGGAGCCTGGCTGGGCTTGGCAGGCACGTGGACGTCTGTGTGGCAGCTCTGGCCCTGCCTTGGCCTCCGGCCCCACTAGCTCCCCCAAGAAATAGTCTGTGCCTGCCCGCCATGGGGAGGGTTTCCAGGGGCTTAGATCCTGTCTGTGACTGCGTTTGTATGCACGGCCGTTCCGTTCCTGTGACCCCGTCTGCTGCTATTGCAGACCCTCTTCTTCCGGCAGGTGCTCCCCATACCCCCCACCCCACGCCACAGTCACCCTTTAGTGGTTGCTCTCGTCCCTTTCCTGGAACAAGTCCATTGCCTTATGTGAGTGTAACTTATTCCAGCCCAGCTTATATTAGCTTGGCCAAAAAGTTTGTTCCATGAGATAGTGCGGAAAAACCCAAAAGAACTTTTGGTCACCCTCATAATAGGTTCCGTCCTCTCTGCCTTGAGAGAGAGGGTTTACGGCTGGCTCCTTCCATCATCTGGGTGAAACAGCTCGGTTAAAGCGTGTTGGCGAGCCCCTCTCCTGGGGATGTGCAGGTGTGGGAGAGAGCGTGTGCCTGTTGAGGCTCGTAGGTTCCCAGGACTCGTGCCTGAGGGGGGCTGTGAGAGGAGTGGCTGGAAGCGGTGTTGCTCCTGGAAGCAGAACGCGTCCCCCAGGGAGAAGGTGGGTGTGACAGGAGGGCGCGCTGCCTCCCTCCTCGACTGGGGCCCCACTGACCGCCCGGCCCGTCTCCTGCTGCTGCTTGTAGAAGGTGCCGACCAGCAACACGGAGGGAGGCTGGTCCTGCTCTCTGGCCGAGTACATCCGCCACAACGACATGCCCATCCACGAGGCCGCCGACAAGGCCCTGAAGGCCTTCCAGGAGGAGTTCATGCCAGTGGAGACCTTCTCGGAGTTCTTCGATGCCGCTGGTCAGTGTCAAGGGTTTTCATCTTCTCAGACCGTAGTGGGATGGCTGTTGCTTCCATCTTTACACGCGGGGAAAACAGGCGAGAACCAGCCTGTGGCGACCACCACGAGGTCCAGGAGAGGTGTCTGCCCGCCAGGCCCCTGGCTAACAAGATGCAGCCATGACGTGGGGCTCAGTTCAACCCAGGCACTGTGTTCGTTGCGCATGCGCCTCCCAGTACGCAGGGCAGCTGGTGTGAGGTGGAGCTGTGGTTGTCCCCATTTTACAGGTGGGATAACGGAGGCTTTGACGACTGAACAGGTTCCCAGTGGGAATGCCTGCAAAAGTCACTAGAGCCCCTTTGGCTTCCTGTTTACAGCAGTTGACAGAATCAACATGGAGCCCGCCTGCCTTCCTCCTGCCTCGGGCGTCCAGACCTCATGCGTCACAGCTGCCCCTTGGGGGGTGGGGGCGGCACAGCTCTGATCCCTGAGATAGATAGGATCGAAGGAGAGCAGGGGGCGTCTCTGCTCCTGGGCGCAGGCAGCAGCGCGGCCTGCCTGCTCAGATGTCCTCAGACAGGC
The DNA here is from genome assembly GCA_006410615.1 of Neotragus moschatus. NCBI lineage: Eukaryota > Metazoa > Chordata > Mammalia > Artiodactyla > Bovidae > Neotragus > Neotragus moschatus. The sequence continues at coordinate 390,805 of SJYA01000238.1, read as the reverse complement.
TTGCCCCGCTGGGAAGACCGACGTCCAGTGCTGTCTCCAGTGCACAGGTTCTTTGGGCAGCGAGCCTGCCGTCAGGAATCAACCCTGACCGAGAGCAGGTAGCCTCGTGTCTGTGTCCTTAGGGCCCAGCGCCATGCCTGTTGTCCAGGGGTCTGGGGAGCATCTACAGGATGGCAGTTTGAATGGCAGTCTGAACCAGAGGAGGAGGGGGTGGGCACGGGAAGGAGGGGCTTCGTGTCAGCCCTGGGCAGGGCGAGCAAGGCCCGGTCAGGTGGGGCGGGAGCCTCTGCCCCTTCCACTCCGAGGCCCGGTGTTCACAGCCCAGCTTTATTGCTTTGTTCAAACTGGTGGAAAATTTCAGAACATCAGACACACCCTCTTCAAACGCAAGGACAGAAACACCTTCCAAAACCAACAAGAACTGGTGGGAGCCACTCTCCCTCCATTAGCAGGGCTGCTGGGAGACACCTCTGTCTGAGTGTGGCCAGGCCTGCGGGTTGACAGCCCACGTTGGTCAAACGTGAACCCTGTTTGTANACACACCCTCTTCAAACGCAAGGACAGAAACACCTTCCAAAACCAACAAGAACTGGTGGGAGCCACTCTCCCTCCATTAGCAGGGCTGCTGGGAGACACCTCTGTCTGAGTGTGGCCAGGCCTGCGGGTTGACAGCCCACGTTGGTCAAACGTGAACCCTGTTTGTAAGGGGCAGGCAGGGCTGCAGGGGACCCGATGCTGTGCCTGCAGCGCTTTCCTGAAGTGGCCTTGTCTGACCCTGGCCCCTCCTCTGGCAGGGGAGGGGACGGAGCTCCTGAGCTCTGGCCTCTGTGCCAGGCCCTGGACCTGGGCTTGGGTCCCACCCCCGAGGGCAGAGGGGTTGGCTTTTCTTGGCCCCCGGTCCTGCTGAGAGATGCGGAAGGCCGCAGACATGCTCTCCAGAGACTCCTCCGTCGTGCACTGCGTCACAGCGGACCTGTAGGCTCCCTGCAGGGCCCAGGGACCCAGCTTTGGCATCTCCACTCTTGGGAGATCACGAGAGGGGTGCCCCTGACTGGTGAGCAAGAGTTTGCTCAGTGACCATCTCCTGGCGTCTCTGGGCTCCGGTGAGCAGCCAGTCGGAGCTCGTCGGAGGACCGTGTCTCTTCCACAAGGACGCAGCCGCCGTGACGGGCTGGGCTGTTCGTGCCGCAGCTAAGCAGCCCCGCCTGTTTTCCAGGTCTCTTGTCAGAAGTCACGGATGCAGAGAGCTTCCTGAAGGACCTGTTGAACTCAGTGCCCTGAGCCCCATGCGGAGAGCGGTCGACAGAGACGGAAGCTGCCTGCCTGCACCCTCGGTGTCTCTCCTCCCGCGCCATCCCCCGGGGCGCCGCGTCACTGCTCCCCTCTCCCTCCCTCCTCCTGGAGTGGCTTGGGATCTTAGGCTTCCTGTTGTATCTCGTGTGTGTGGTGCGCTAGCTCTGAAGTTGTCTGTAACCCAAGCTGTCGAAGGACTTGCACACACCTGGGAGCCATGCCTTGTCCTGGCCCCCTGAGCCCCTGCGTGTGCACATGTTGAGAAATAAACGAGTGACTCCATCCCCGTTGGAAAGGGGGGTGTTGCCTGTGCTTGAGCCCTCCTCGGTGACGCTGGCCAGGCGTGTCTCCTTGCCTGCGCGACCCTTGCCGGCGTCGGCAGAGAGCTCCGTGTGTATCACGTTCGCGGTCTCTTCTTGGTGCCAAATGGACCCTGTCTGTTCTCAGCCAGCAAGTTGGGCCACCTCGTTTGACGGCTGTGATCGTCCCTGAAATAAGTGCCTTGGCCTCTCTTTCCATTGTTTGGGCCTGAAGAGCTGAAGCCCAGAGACACGTGATTTCTAGTCCCTGGCCGAAGGTGGGCTCAGCACAGTCGGGGGCGCTGGTCTTTCTGTAGCAGAGGGTGTTTGGCATTCAAATTGGCGATCCTTCGGCGATGTCTCTACAGGGTTGCCACGCTGGGAGAGGCCTGGGGCAGACTTAGAATGATGAGGAGCTCCCCCTTATGAGCACCTTCTCTGCCAGGCCCGTGTGTATGTGTTGTTATTTCTAGTCTTTTTTTAGCAGCCCTGCAGGAGGGTGCTGTGAGCCTGCGTCACTTGCTCAAGGCCCACGGCTGGTCGCTGCGGGAGCAGAGGCCTGTGCCTCTGAGGCCGTGTCCTGAACCGCTGTGGCAATTGCCTCCGGGGGCTAGGAGCCCTGCTTCCCCACGTCGGTGGGCAGCAGCGCTCTCCTAGAGGCAGCAGGGCCCCTGTGGGCTTCTCCCCAGACCGCAGGGCAAGGCCAGTGTAACTGTGGGCTCGCGGGGAGGGAGAGCTTCCAGTGGCTGCCTCCTTCAGCTCCCTGTGGGCCACTCCACCTCCTGCCTCCCTGGTCTCGAAGTCCACTTTGTGTGGCTCCCCGTTCAGGCCAGACCGTTTGGGACAGAAGGCACACCTCGGTGTCCTCAGAGGACTCCCAGAGCCCGGACCGCGGCCTCCGCCCGAGCCCCCGACCANGGGCCACTCCACCTCCTGCCTCCCTGGTCTCGAAGTCCACTTTGTGTGGCTCCCCGTTCAGGCCAGACCGTTTGGGACAGAAGGCACACCTCGGTGTCCTCAGAGGACTCCCAGAGCCCGGACCGCGGCCTCCGCCCGAGCCCCCGACCAGGCGTCACAGGCAGGCGAGTGTCGCCAGGGAGACGAAGGCGGTTTGTTGCGAGAGCCGGGCTGGAAGCCCTGGCAGGCAGGCATGAGTTTGTGCTGAGTATGTGGGGGCCCGAGGGTGAGAGGGGCAGATGGGCTCCGGGCAGGGGGACAGTGTTAACTTGGCATCGGGCACCCACCCACCCCTTTCTTCACATCTCAGCTCTGCCCCCCGAACAGGGTAGGACGGTTGCTCTGCTTGCGCGAGTTTACTTGCTGCCCTGTAGTAAGGAAATGACTGTCCTCATCACTGATGAATTCGTTTGCAGTCTGTGGAATCTTGGCTTTAACAGACTCCACGTCTCAGGTGGGGTCCAGATACGTCCGGCTTTGAAGGTGGATGGCGGGCCCTAGTCACTTGGAACACTCGCTTCTCACCCTGAGCACAGCGATTTCATTCCCTCTGGCAGGTCCATCGTCTCCTGCTCCCTGGTCTGTCCCGAGAGACCTCCCAGGTCCACGCTGCTGTGTGGAGCCGCTCTTAACGTAACCTCCTCGCCGGGACTGAGCTGGAGCGGCCGCATCTGGGCCAGCACGCCCACAGGGCGGGGGAGGGTGCGGGGTGAATGGGCAGGACTGGGCCCGAGCGCCGGGCGCCATCGGAGGCTGAGCCGTGCGTGGCTGCCCCTCGGCCACAGGCTGACCGAGCACTTTCAGGAGCTCAGCCACGGCTTAGTTCCTTGGGCCGGCAGGGCTGGGGTCCCCAGAGCTCTTGATGAGATGTTCGCTTCTTTTTCTCTGCCCTTTATTTTTTGATTTCTTGCAAAGGCCTCAGAACCTTGGCCCAGGCCATCAGTTGGCATCAAGCCCCTTGTTTGATGGTCACAGCTTTTCCTGGTTTCTCCCTGGGGTGCTTTCCAGGGGCCGCCTCAGTCATGTATGGCTGGCTGGCATAGAGGCCTTCCTGGTCTGTGACGGGTCCCAGGTGGGGCCCCTGGCGAAGCGTGAATTGGGGTGGAGACTGGCCGAGTGTGAGACCTTGGCCCCCCCAGCCCACGTCTCCCGAGGCCAGTAAGGACGTGCGGTACCGGAGCAGCTGGCCGCCTCCCGTCCTGAGCCGTTTCCTGGGCTGATGCTTCGTGGGTCCTTGTCTTTCTCAACAGGAGGCCCCAGAGAGGGGTTCAGAGGAGCCCAGGCTGGCCCCGCCTGATGGTGGCTGCCGTGTTTAAGGCCTGGAGTCCACCTTCAGCAATAAAGCCTGAGGCGGGGTGTCAGCCGCTTCTTCTAGAGTGAACGGCTGAGGCCTCGGGGCTCCTCAGGCGGGTTGCATCTTCTCTGGCCCCTGGCCTTCCGAGTTCAGTGCTCTGCGCTGTGGGGACCATATGGGGGTCAAGTGCCCCCCTCCCCCCACGAGGCCCCTCTGTCTGCCCCCACCCTCGGTTCCATTGGCCGAGATGCCGGGACTCTTCCCGTTGGCATTCCGCGTCAGCCCCACAGGTAGGGGCAGGCATTCCTCCTCTCCCCGCTCCCAGGTGAGGAGATGGCCGCAGAGGAAGCGGTCTGCCTGCCGGGAGTCAAGGCAGATGAGGGTGAGACTCCAAGGCCGCATCCGCCTCGCTTGCCCGTGTGCCCTCCGGTCTGGACTGTCCCCTTGGCACGGGGTGCCGTGTGGGATGCCGAGGGCCCAGGGCCACACCGACCGTCCGAGTGGTAGAGCTGAGACCCTCATGAGCACGCTGCAGTTCCACCACTGACCCGCCGAGTTGTCACGGCTGTCTTGCTGGTGGTGCAGCGAACGCCAGTGGAGCCTGGCCCTGGGCACGTCCTGCTGCTTTGGTCGGGCGGGGCCTGGGGGCCTGGGGGCCTGGGGGCCAGCCAGAAAGGGAGATTCCCTCTGCCATCTGGCTTTGAGTTGCAGCCTGGCACTGGCCTCTGCTGTCCCTCTGCCTGCAGCCCTCGGCCTGCCTCCTCCCTGACCCCACGTGGCCTGGCTCCTGCCGCCCCTCCACCCAGCCCTCCACCGTCCTGGCCGCCAGGACAGGTGCTCAGCAGCAAGCATGAGGCCGTGCACACGCCGTCTGCACTCATGGCAGCCCGGTGCTTCGGCGATCAGTTTGCTCCGGGTTACTTGTGTCTCTGCAGCTCTGTGGTCCTTGTCCGGGGCTGCTCCCTTTCCCGCTCGTCCTTGTCTGCCACCCTATCGCAATCTCAGAGCCTGGTGCGGGCTTGTGTGCTGCCAGCTGGCCCCCTTTGCTCCCATGGAAGCCTGGAACCTCCAGGCAAGGCATGTGCCGGGCCGGACTCTTCCCCCAGGGTTCAGCATGTGGACGCCTCCCCACCACTCTCCAGAGCCCAGGGCTGTGCCCAGTGGAGTGGGCCAGGCCAGAGCCCTCCGCTGCTTAGCTGTGCCTCTCTGAACTGGGAAGATGCCCTCTGGGCCGGGACAGTGGGGCACAGAGGACGGTGGCCTGCCCGAGCCTGCAGCCTCAGCCCTTGTCCTCTCCCGTATCCCAGGCCAACAGAGTCGGGCACTTAGGTGGTCACTCTGGGTGTGTGGAGAAGGCTTTCCACGGTCTGGCCAACTCTGAAGAGAAGCAAAAGAGGGCAGAGGTGGCTCTGGAGGAGGGCGGTTGTCCAGGAAGAGGAGGTGGCTGCTGGGCAGTACCCACGTATGCCCACGAGCCTCTGCGTCCAGAGCAGGCCCCATGCTTCCAGCCTCTCAGGGGAGCAGTTGCTGGTTGCTGGGGTGCCCTGGGCCGGAGGACTGCAGTCCCTGCTGCTGAGGGAGCCTGACGGGGGCTGTTGGATGGGACCAGAGTCCACCCCGGGGTTTACGGGGGCATCAGTGAGGGGCCCAGGGGAAGTGCCGTCCCTGGGGTGGGCACCCTAGGCCTTGGCAGGGCAGGGGGAGACAGGGAGATGGGCTGTCTAGTTGCTCTCTGTTTTTCTTTGTTTTTTGGCCACCCTGCGTGGTGCCAGGGATCTCAGTTCCCCAACCAGTTATCGAACCCACAGCCCGCGCATTGGAAGCATAGAGTCTTAACCACGGGACCACAAGGGAGGTTCTCTAGCGGCTGTTCTTGAGACTCTCTCTCCAGTCCCTCTGCCGTCTGCCCCGGGACCTTGTTAACCCAGCTCTAGCTGTCCCCTCGCCTGCCCCAGCCTCCAAGGGGGGCTGCCTGCCCCCCGTCAAACTGTTAATGGGTTTATATAATTGGGGACCGGAGAAGGCTCTTGAGGGTCCCTTGGACTGCAAGGACATCCAACCAGTCTGTCCTAAACGAAATCAGTCCTGAATATTCATTGGAAGGACTGATACTGAAGCTGAAACTGCAATACTTTGGTCATCTGATGTGAAGAACTGACTCATTTGAGAAGACCCTGATGCTGGGAAAGATTGAGGGCAGGAGGAGAAGGGGACAACAGAGGATGAGATGGTTGGATGGCATCACTGACTCAAAGGGTATGAGTTTGGGTGAATGGGAGTTGGTGATGGACAGGGAGGCCTGGCATGCTGCAGTCCATGGGGTCGCAAAGGCTCGGACACGACTGAGCGACTGAGGAACAACGCTTGTTTACCGAGCCCCTGCCGGGCCCAGCACTGTGCCAGGCTTGATTCCTGGGCTCCTGTGTACTTCTTGCCTGGGCACCTGAGGCTCAGAGAGGCCAGCTCGCCTGCCCAAGGCTGCACGGCCTGTAAGTGGGACCCGCTGCCGAGTAGTTGGCCTGAGCCCTGCCCCGTCACCTGGTCCCGTTCCCCATCCGATCTGGGCACGGATTTGATTGGGTGGGCCCAGCTCCCAGCTGGAGGCCCCGGCCTGCGCCCTGTGCTCCCAGGGGCAGCTGCCCGCTCGTTCAGGGCCCGAGGCCCCAGCCGCAGAGCAGGGGGGCTGCACGCAGCCTCTGCTGGCTCCAGAGTGGCAGGTCACCCTGTGCAGGACATCAGGCCCCCTCCCCTCCTGCTCCTGGCGGCCGAAGGGGCCCCGGCTGCCTCAGGAGTGGGCTCGGGGTCCCCGCCTGCAGGGAGCAGCCCCTCTACCCTTCACCCTTCCCTTCCTCTGCTCTCAGCCCTGCTGTTCCCAGGACTCTGCCCACACCTGACTGTCACTTCCCTTCTCCTGCCTCGAGGAGGTGGGCATTGTTAGTTTTGTTACAAAGAGGACATTCAGGCTCAACGACAGGAGTCCTCACCCAAGGCAGGTGTTCTGACTAGGGTTGCTGAATGAAATTCTGGGTGCTGGGCCAAATTTAAATTTCAGGTAAGCCAAAGTTTTGTTTTTGTTTTTTGGTATAAACAGCCCCCAGTGACTGCACAGAACAGGTTTTGTTTGTTTTAGTTTTAAGTATAGCCCATGCCACACTTGGGATATACTTATACTGAAAAAGAGAAATTGCTCATTGTGTCTGAAAGTCAGATTTAACTGCACCGCCTGCATTTTTCTTTGCTATGTCTGACAACCCTAGCTCACGTGGTTGTTGAACACACAATTTAAGCAAACTCAGGCCCTGATCACAAGGAAGCCCCCCTACACTTCCGTGGAAGAGACATGACCCATGGCAGGGGCTTCAAGGGAGCAGGCTGAAAGCTGAGAAGAGCCTGGCATGTCTGGGGGACTCCAAGGTCCATGGGCCTGGACTGTAGAGGGCAGGACCCGGGGGCGGGTGCAGAGGCTCCTGGGGCCAAGGGGAGCCTGCAGTGGTGCGCAGCTGAGGCGAGCTCCAGCAGCCTCAACTCCGGGGCGTCTGTAGCAGCTTCCCCATCGCAGGAGGCTGTGGAGACCCTGTGGGCTGGCCCAAGCTGCTCCGCGTGGCAGTGGGGTGAGGCCCTGGGGGGGAGGGTTGGGGAGAAGGGCTTGGGGTCGGTCTTGGGTTCAGAGCTGGCTGTACAGCCTCAGGCCAAACCCTTTGCCTCTCTGGGCCTCCGTTTCTCCACACATGAGGGGAACGTGCCTCTTGGGGCTCACCGTGAGAGTACTTGTGCAGCCCCGGGCTCAGGCGGCTCCGGAAGTGTGATCGTTGGAGTCGCCCCCAGAAGGGCTTTCACAGACCCCCACGGCGGGGTTCCTACAGTGACAGGAGCTGTTTGGAGGTAGTGAGCCTCCCACCACAGGAGACATGCTACGTGGTCGGGTATGCTACGTGGAAGCGGGGAATGGTGGCTGAGGATGCCAAAGGTCATTTCCGGTTCTAAAGCCAGGGCAGCAGGTGGGAGCTTTAGGGCCTTCGGAGTCAGACTGTCGTGGGTTTTCATTCTGGCTCCTCTGCCCCTTAAAACAATATTAAAAAAACTAAGATCATGGCATCTGGTCCCATCACTTCATGGGAAATAGGAGGGGAAAAAGTAGAATCAGTGACAGATTTTATTTACTCAGGCTCCAAAATCACTGCAGATGGTGACTGCAGCCATGAAATTCAAAGATGCTTGCTCCTTGGAAGGGAAGTTATGACCAACCTAAACAGCATATAAAAAAGCGGAGACATCTATTTGCTGACAAAGTTCCGTCTAATCAAGGCTATGGTTTCTCCAGTGGTCATGTACGGATGTGAGAGTTGGACCATAAAGAAAGCTGAGCACCAAAGAATTGATGCTTTCGAACTGTGGTGTTGGAGAAGACTCTTGAGAGTCCTTGGGCTGCAAGGAGATCCAACCAGTCCATCCTGAAGGAGACCAGTCCTGGGTATTCATTGGAAGGACTGATGCTGAAGCTGAAACTCCACTACTTTGGCCACCTGATGCAAAGAGCTGACTCATTGGAAAAGACCCTGATGCTGGGAAAGATAGAAGGCAGGAGGAGAAGGGGACGACAGATAAGTTGGTTGGACGGCATCACCGAGTCAATGGACTTGAGTTTGGGAACCTCCAGGAGATGGTGAAGGACAGGGAGGCCTGACGTGCTGCGGTTCATGGGGTCGCAAAGAGTCAAACACAACTGAGCGAGTGAACAGCGGCCTCTGTCCCTGGCAGGCAGCTTCTCCCCACGGTTGTCAGACCCCTTTAAAGACCGTGCGGAGGGCCCTCACAGGTCACGTGTGACCTTGATTGTAAGGTGCCTGGTTGAGCACATCTGCCAAACAACTGTGGGTTCTCAGAGGTGTCTGCCCGGGGCCGGATCGAGGCTCCTGAGGCGCTTTGCTCGGGGCTCTCGGGCTTCCCAGGGTCGGAGGGGCTCGTGGGGAGGCAGGAGAGCAGGCACCCCAGGGCCCCCAGCCCCGGCTCTTGGCATCCGGTCACTGCAGACACGGGCCTGCCTGTGCCCCACGGTGGGGGCCACCCCTGCCCACCCACAGATCCGTCTCACACTCATCCTTCTTGGCATTCCAGGCTCTGCTTTCAGGGTCTGGGCAGCCGGGCAGGGAGCCTGGGGAATCAAGGGCCTTGGCCACCTTCGTGGGGAGTGAGGCAAGGCCCGCACGACTTACAGGTGAGGACCCGAGGCTACAAACCAGGACAGCTCTCTGCCTGTCTTATCTGGCTTGGGAGCTGGGGAATGGGAACTATGGGGAAGTGTGGCCTCTGTCCACCCGAGGTTGCGTCCCAGCCCCATCTCTCAACACCCCCGGGGGCAGACAGCGTCACAGCCCTAGGCCTTGGTCTCCTCATCCATAAAATGGCACCACTCATCCCGAGAGCAGAATTAAACGATTATGACCACCAAGCCCGTGGCACAGCACTGCCCCTGAAGAGCACGCAGCCACTCTGGGGAGCCGCCCCAAGCCTGCCACAGGGTTAGGGTCAGCAGACATATCCACCGGGCCCCCCCATGTCCAAGCCAGGCCTCCAGGCGAGCAGAGAGGCCTGAGTCCCTGTGCACAGGTGGGGCCCTGAGGGAGGGAGGTGTCCCGGCATCAGCAGAGGGCTTCTTGGAGGAGGTGGGCTTTGAGACAGGTTCCTGAGTGGACGGAGCAGAATCTCCAGGGGTGGGGCAGCTGTGAGGGCCCGGGCGTTCTCACAGCCATCAGGGGCGCTGCCCGGGGCCAGGCCTGGTGTGGGGCATTCTCACCGCCAGCAGGGCGCTGCCCGGGGCCAGGCCTGGCGCGGGCGTGCGGGCGGCGGGGCGCGGGTGTGCTGCAGGTGCGGGGCACACAGGGGTCCTGAAGGGTGGGGGTGTGCAGGGCAGGGGGAGGGTGGCCTGGCTGCAGCAGACAGGACCTCTGCGGGACCAGGGCATGCCCCAGGCCCTGCTGGGCTTGCTCGCTCTCATGTTGGGGGATTGAACAAGATCAGCCCTTCCCTCGGTGCTCCTGGAAGCCCCCAGACGGGGCTTAACCCTCCTTCCCCAAGGACCACTGGGGAGCCGGGCGATGAAGCAGATCCCGGGCTGGTCCCCCACACGACGGGTGGGTGAGGACGGCCACGGAGTGGCAGGTGGCCCGCTCCCCCAGTGGGGCTTCCTCCGCCCCTCTCCCTGCCCAGCTCAAACAGGTCACCACCACACTCCCTCCCAAGCCCTCCTCCTGCTCCCCGCTTCTGAGCTTTTCACGCCTCCACCCACTCACGCACCATTCTACAGATGGGAACGTGGAGGCCTGGGTTGCGGTAATACGAGGACCTTGCAGGGCAGGCCCTGGCGAGTGGCTTCCAGAGGCTGGCGGCTGCCTTTGTCTTCGGTCGTCTTTTGTATCCTAGAAGGACTGACCCCCCCATCTTTTCCACACAGCAATGGGGCTGTGCAGAGCCCAGGCTGTCAGTCTTCTAGAATGTTCCTCAGTAGGATTCGTTTGCTTCACTGAGGTGCTGTTGGACTTGTTCCTCTACCTGGTCCTGTCCTGTTACCAGCAGTCAGGTCGATGGACTTGATGAGAGTCTCGTAATAACCTCCCAGCACACACGGCTGAGCCTGGGACCGTCCAAGTGCCCTGATGCTGTTCATCCGACCACCGGCTGCTCAAAGCCTCTGTTCCCTCCTTGGCCTCTGAGCACCTCCTCTGTGCCAGGCCTGGGGGGTGGGGACAGTCGTGGGTCACGTCCCTCCTGATGGCCCCGAAGGAGCACGGTCAGCCTCGAGCCCCCAGGTGGACCAGGCAAGGGGGGAACACGGGCCGGTGGGGAGAGGAGGCTGGGCCACCAGGCAATGGAGGAGACGCCTGCGCTGAGTCCTAACAACCAGGGAGACAGAATTGGGGGCTGGGGGCGCACAGGATGCATGGCAGGGGCGGCCAGGCAAGTTTCCAGGCAGGAGAGCAGAGAAGAGGCGTGAGGCCAGGGCAGGAGGAGTCCTTGGGAGAGAATCGGGTGAGAGGGAGCCTCGGGCTTGCCCCTCGGGAGGGAAGTGCTGCTCGAAGCCCAGACGCCCTGAGACCTGGGTGTCTGCGAATGCATCCCCAGCCCTTCCCAAGGTGGACACGAGGCCTCCTCCCTGGTGGGGACGGCTCAGCTGCCCCCCGGCACCCCTCCGCCCCATCCTGTCTGTGTTGTGACATCTCTGCCTGGCACGCCTGCCAACCCAGCCAGCATAAAACTTGCTCAAAATGGTCCTCCTCCTCCCCCTTCCTCCCTCCTCCCAGCTCAGCCCCTCTCGGATGCCAGGAAAGCCCCGCTGGCAAAACCTGAGTCTTTCCAGGCGCCCGGTGTCTTGGCAGAAGGCCCGTGGGCCCAGAAATGGCCTCTCAGGGTCATAGACCAGCATGGGGAGGGCAGGCAGGACTAGGAGCTCTGACACCTCGCACCCTGCCTTCAGTGGGAGTCAGGGAGCCCCGCCTCGCCCCGCCCCCAGGACCGCTGCCCCATCTCTCCCCCAAGAGCCAGCCCCATGGCCAGAAGGCAGTGACCTCATCTCTTGTTGGGCAAGCTCGGTCTGCCAGGGTGGGGCCCCACCAGGTGGAGGCTGGCACGTGTCTGGGCACCTGAGNAGCCCCGCCTCGCCCCGCCCCCAGGACCGCTGCCCCATCTCTCCCCCAAGAGCCAGCCCCATGGCCAGAAGGCAGTGACCTCATCTCTTGTTGGGCAAGCTCGGTCTGCCAGGGTGGGGCCCCACCAGGTGGAGGCTGGCACGTGTCTGGGCACCTGAGCCCAGGCAGACAGGTGGGCTGGGACCCTCAGGTCCCTGTCTCTTGGGATTTTCCCAGCCTGCCCCGGGGCAGGCACTGGTCCTCTTCTGATGGTCTGGGGTCTGGTCTCCCCAAGGCAGAAATTCCTGTCTGTGACTCTGCATTCAACGCAGAGGTAAGGACGGCTGAGTTCAGGCGATGGAGGAAGCAGAGAATTCGCCATGTGCAAGCTCCTAGGGGCCAGAGTAGGGCTGCGGCAGGTGCCCCCAGGAGGCTGAGGGACCACGTGGCCTGCAAGGAAACAGCTGAACCCACACCGACCTGGGGTCCCTCAACAAGCTGGGCCCTTTCCAGCTGCAGGGCCTTTGCTCGTGGAGAATGCTCTTCCCTCAGATTCTCCTAGGATCCCGTGCCACCTCCCCTAAGGGGCCTTTCCCGGCATCTGTCCAACACCGCCCGCATCGCTGTGGTCTTGCCCATTTCATTGTCTCCGCAGTACCTGTCATGCTCTGAAGTAGCAGGATTTATCCACCAGGTGGTGTTCACAGCTGGTCCCCTGAGTGCTCATCCCCGGGTCACAGCCTGTGCTGGCTTGGCGGGCATCACTCCTGTAAGCATTAGCTCCCTGGCTCCCTGAGACCCCCAGGGGCAGGCATACAATCCTGTTCTGCCTGTATCCCTGCTGGTGAACTAGGCAGCCCACCGGCAGCCTTGCCCTTTCAAGGACGGGCACCTGAGGGAACCTGGGACAACTCTCAGCTCATTTCTGTCCCCAGCCCCATCTGCTGGGCCTGGGNGACCCCCAGGGGCAGGCATACAATCCTGTTCTGCCTGTATCCCTGCTGGTGAACTAGGCAGCCCACCGGCAGCCTTGCCCTTTCAAGGACGGGCACCTGAGGGAACCTGGGACAACTCTCAGCTCATTTCTGTCCCCAGCCCCATCTGCTGGGCCTGGGCTCGCTCCTGCCTGCTCACAGCTTGCAGGAACCAGGGGTTCATTGTCCCTGCGGACCCCTAGCGCCCTGCGCTCGGTGGGGCTATGCCATCCGGGTGCTGAATGAGCTTAACACAAGGGCGAGGGAAGGAGACGGGCACGGCCGTGCGGAGGGCTCCCAGGCTCCCCTGGGTCAGTCATGGTCACAGCCTGATTGCCTTCCACCCAGACCCTAAAGGCCGGCCCCCACCCCACAGATGAAGAGGAGCCCCAGGTCTGGGGACATGGTCCCAGTGGAAGCTGAGGTCCCATCTGGTCGGTGTGTCCAACCCTGCACCAATGGGCTGCAGGTCCTCGGAGAACAGAGCAGAGACCATCAGAATCAATGGGCTCAGGGCTCCCCGTGGCTGAGACGCCATGCTTCCACTGCAGGGGGGACCGGAGTTTGATTCCTGGTTGGAGAACTAAGACCCCACATGCTGTGCAGCACAGTGCCCCCCCCCACACACACAAAAAAAGGCCAAAACCTCAATGAAAAACCAGCAGAAATTGAGTTAAAGTTGGAAAGACAAAAATACCATTACGTTTGGAAAAATAAAAAGTAACAGTGGCCCCATTTTACAGACAGGAGAGCTGAGGCAGCGCTGTGATCTGGGGTCCAGCCGGCCAGCAGCCTGCAGCGGCGCTCCCACCTGCAGTGCGCTCACCATGCCAGGGTGGCATGCGCTCTCTGCCCACGCAGCAGGCCTCTGGCCTGGCCCAGCCTTCCCCGGGGCCAGAGAAGGCTTGCAGGGTCCAGGTCCCAGCTCCGAAGGCCCCTCTTCTGGCTATGACTTTCTCTTTGATCCTGGGGGAGAGGGTGGCCCCCTGGAATGCATACGAGAGGGTAAGGGGGCTCCTTCACTGGGGTGGGTGGAGGCCCACTAGCCGGGCATTCGTCCGCTTGCCCCAGCAAGTGTCATGGAGCCAGGGCCACAGCCATGCGGGGACTTGGTCTTTCTGGGGAATCTGGGGAGCAGAGACTGTTCCCACCGTGGGGAGTGGCACCCTGGCGGGCTGGGCAAGCGGCTCTGTGCTGAGCTCAGCTTGGGGCTGAGTCACACAGGTGCCCCTCCCGGGCCCTGGAGGAGTGGCCCAGCCTCCCTGGGGCTCCCACACAGCGGCTCCGTGCCCCAGACACGTGCCTGCTAATGACTTGCCACCCGCCTGCCCGGCCGGCCTGCCTACAACAGGGCTGAGCACAGTCCCTAGCGCCCTAGGGAGCCGCCCTCATGGTGGGGGCAGGGGGCCCTGGCCCCAGGCCTGCTGACCCCAGGTTTGTACCCCGACAGGGCTGGGCCGGCACGTCTAGGGGACTGGCTGTCTGGGGCGCCCGTGGGATTCACTGGGGACAACGTGGCAGATGAGTGCTAACCCCGCACAGCACAGACTGTCCCGAGCCTGCTGGGGCTCGTGAAAGCGAGTGGGTGGCCGGCTCGCGGGAAGGGAGGGCGTGGGCACAGCCTGCCCCGCCATTGCCGCCACAGCTGCCCAGAGTGTCTGCCCCGGCCTGTGGCTCCGAGAGGCAGACGCAGGAGTGCCAGCCCTGCCACCTGTGACCTGAGCCAGGCCCTGGGGGGTCTTCAGGAGTGGCCGGGCTGGGGGCGGCGGGGGACCTTCTGTGCTGAGCCATTCCCCAAAGGGGAAAGAGGGGCAGTGGGGGCTAAGGAGGGGC
>SJYA01000238.1:354626-376442 GCA_006410615.1 Neotragus moschatus | reverse complement strand
CTAAGGAGGGGCGGGGGGTGGGGTGGGGCAGAGGATCGGGCCTGAGCGCAGCTCTGACATCCCCGGCGTCTGATACAGGCATCAGTCGAATCTCTTCCCCAGCCTGAGCCTCAGTTTCACTGACTGTAAGATGGGTTTAAGGATCTCTTCCTCACAGGGCCGTGCGGAAGACTCAGCAGATTGTCAAGGCCTTTTGTAAACTGTCAAGTGCTGAAAGAATGGTGAGCTGTTGTGAGTAGCTGCCACAGGCAGGCCGGTCACTCCCAATTCCTGAATGCCCCCCTGGGCCCACCTGAGCACCCGGAGCTTCAGGAGCAGAGGGGCTGATGTACAGCCCCGTGGGGTTGGGGGCGACAGGTGGGGTCCCTGTCCTCTCCCCACAGCAGAACCAGTCCTGCCTGAGGCTGCGCGCTCCTCAGGCTGCTCAGTTCCCTTGAGCTGGGCAAATTCAGGCGGGAGACAAAGTGTGCTCCTTCCTGGGCCTGTTTAGAGAACCAGCAATGAAGAGATGCGAGTCCATGTCACACAGACCTAGGTTTGAACCTGGGCTTGGCCGCTTGCTCGGGTAAGGTGAATGTCCACGGGGCAGCAGTGCCCGGAGGACTGTCAGAGCCGGGTAAGGCTGCCCCGTGCAAGGGTGGCCTCGTGTGGGCACCAGAGCCCAAAACACGGTCATCCGCGAGGGGCAGTGGGCTGTCAGAGACCCTAGAGCGTGGAAGGTGGCCGGGCGAGGGGCGCCGAGCCAGGCGAGTGAGGGGCTGCAGAGGGCACCCGCGTGGGGGTGGTGGGAGCGGGACACCGCCCACATGCGAGGCCGTGCAGCAACCTGGCAAATGCCAAGGAGGCCAGGCTTGCACAGCAGAGAAGGGAGTTACAGACACAGACCGGGCGGATGCGGAAATGAGCCCTGGGGCGTTGAGCTGGGAGCTGAGGCACCGGAGTGTGCGCTCAGCTTTCAGTATGAGAGAGAGAGAGAGGACCACAGATGTGAAGTGTGCGTTCCGTGCCTAACCTGCAGCGTACCTGTGTGTGTAAATAAAGGTTTTCCTGCCCCCGCCTCCCGCTCTGTCCACAGAGGGCCTGGCAGGAGCAGCCGCCCAACTGCGATGAGCACGTTCGCGCCCACCAGCTGGCGTCTGTGTACCACTCTCCACTGAAGGAGCCGGGATTCCTTAGAGACGTGGCTGATTCCAGGTGGGGAAAGTACGAGACGAAGCTGCAACAGCGTGTGGTGCTGGAAGTGAAGGGACCACTCAAACAACGGGGGCCGTGTGCCACAAGGCCCCGGGAACCACTGAGGGGCAACCGCGGGCCAACTCGGGGCAATTTGAGCATTAGCATAAGCATGGATTATGCTAAACGGCTGAACGCGATAGGAAACAGGAGTCCACCCTGCTGTAAATAGGGGGATAACTGGACAGTCTGGTGATAGGGATCCAGTCTCACAGCGTCTCCTCACAAAACACTCCTTAATCACAAAGAGGGCAAGAGTCGCTCGGCAGTGGAGAAACCAGGCGGACACCACCTTCGTCAAGGGACCCGAGTGGCACGGGGGCGTGTCATGATGAGCAAATTCAAAACCAAGTAGGAGCCACCTGGGAGAGTGGCACAGACGAACCCGGCCGTGAGGAGACAGCAGCCAAACCCAGACTCTACAAACCAGCTGACCTGAAATCTTGAACCATGTCAGGTCTGTGAAAGGGAGCGTGAGTAACTCGTCCAGGATGAGAAAACTGACAGCTCAGGCCTGTGAACTGGGTGCTTTGGCTACAAAGGGCACCGCCAGGACCACTGACAGCCCAGCACGGGGCCTGGCAAGCAGGAGACAGCTCAGCGTCTTGAAAGCTAACTTCCTGATCCGATGGTTTTGCTGGGGTTGTGTAGGGAGATGTCCTTGTAGAAAGTAGACACCAAAGAGCTTGGGCTGATGTGGCCTCAGGGCAGCAGCTTACTTTCCAAAGGAGCAGGAAAACAAGATCTTAGAATTACGTGGGCAAATCTACAAGTTTGAAATTGTTTCAAAGCTTTAAAACTATTAGTATAGAAGCAAATAAATACAATAAACAAGAACTCCCCACATGAGACCATCTGGGCGCAGCACTTGGGCGACTCCTGACGCAGTAGGTGCTCACCTAACGTCCACAACGACGCTGAGGACACTCGGGCGTCCCGCGTCTCCTGGCTGGCGTTTCCTTCTGCCCTTCCCTGTCACTTCCCTCTCTCAAAAGTCGCCTCCTCCAGGAAGTCCTCCATGAAAATGTCATTCATAATTGCTGGTAGAACCAGGAGTACGGGAGCGGGGTTGCCCCAGATGAAACTCCATCCCCAGCCCTGCTCCTGTTTAACCTTCCAGCCTGCTCTGATCCGGGTGTCTTCCAAGAGACCTCTGGCCCAAGGTCCAGGCTGTTCTGTCGCTCTTGTCCCAGACTTACAGGAAATCTGGGTCGCTGAGTCCATCCCCCTGCCTCTTGGCAGGCCAGTTCTTAGACTGGCTTGGCGAAAGGGGGCCTCGACGTCTTTGTGCATTTCTGGGGAACAGGGTTCCACACGCATCGCACATCCCTCGCGAGCTGGGCTGCCCGCTTGCTCACACGCTTGCTGGGTCCCACAGTTGCTCGTCGGCGGGGCGCACCTGGCCAGGTATGCGGAGTGCTTGCCCTGCTCCAGGGGCTGAGCTGGGCGGAGGTGCTCTCTCTCTGCCGGAGGCGTTCTCTCCCTGAGTGGTTGGTGGCCGGGCTCTGGGCTGCAGCTTGACCTACATCTGCCCCTTCCGTCCCCGCAGCACCCTGTGATGGCTCTTGCAATTCTAAGTGAGCCCAAGGCCTACTCAGTTTCAAGAGACTCTAAGAAGACCAAAGCATCTTACTTTTGTAGATGGCCCAACACACGCCAGCTGGGTGGACCCCTTGTGGACCCACTGCAGGGGTCCCTCTCAGAGTCTCGGGGGGCTCTGCAAGCCTACTCTCCCTTGGCTTCCGTGAAAATCAGCCTGTGCTCAGAGGGGCGAGGTGACCCTCCCCGGGTCCCCCAGCTCACGCGGAAGCGATCTGACCTGAGTTCCCGGGGAAACTGCCCTCTGCATGCCCTGGCCCCAGCCACTCTCTCAGCCTCGCCTCATTCTCCAGGTGAGCTGGGCCAGCGAGGCAGGCCTCTGTCTGGCTCTGGGGTGGGGCAGTCAGAAACCCAGGCTTGGACCTTCAGAATCACCTTGGGAGCTTGTCAAGAATCCATGGTCCTGGGCCTGCAGCCCACCCAGATACAGCGTTGGTGGGTCTGAGGCAGGGCTTGGAAGTCTGTGTTTTCAGTGGGCCCCCCGGTTGGGCTGCTGCAGCCGCTCCCTCTGGGGACGCGCCGCTCTTGGGACACCTCCCTCTGCCCTGTCGCCTGGCTGTGTCTGGCGGCCCGCCGGGCTGGGCCTGGCACCACGGCTGAGCGGGCCTCATTTCTCAGGTATGCAATTAGCAGCCCCACGAACAATACGCTGCTTTAATCGCTGCAGCTCCCAGCCTGGCTGGTGATTTGCTGCCTCTTTTATTGCGATAACAAGCTCTGGACTGGGAACAGGGGGCGGGGCGCCGGGCTTTCATCCTAGCCTTCCCAAACACCTGCACGGAGGCCCGTGGGAGAGCAGGAGAGACACCGCACCCGCCTTGGACAACCCGGGAAGGCTTCCTGGGGGAAGTAGCTACAGGCTGTCCATACGCAGGACCCAGAAAGCGGCTGGAATTTGGCCCACTGCTGGAGAGATAGTGGTAGACACACGGTGAGCACCACTCACGCCCTCGTGAATGGCTCACCCTCTTATTAGAGACCGCAAAGTAGAGAAGCTGCTGCAGCCAGAAGGTCACATGTGGCTGTGGTCGAAAGGGAGCCCCATCTCGGCTGCAGTGGGGGCAGTGTTCCAGGCAGGCTTCCTAGGAGGAGGTGATGTCCCCACTGAGCCGTGGAGGGCGAGTAGGGGTGGGCCAGGTGAAGCAGGTGGGCTGGGTGGGTGAGTTTTCTAGTCTGAAGGAAGCGCGTGAGCAGAGACTAGTGAGTTGTAAGTGGGACCCCATCATCCAGGCTGAGGGCTGGGATCATGCGAAGGAGCCTGCAAGGCAGATTTTTTCTTTTTTCCGAAGACGTCTATAGCACGCCCTCCCATCTCGCTCGCTCTTTTTTCATCATGACTTGACATTCCTCCCCTCCAGTGCTGGGGTCTGCGTCTGCTTCCTGGGGCCCTGGGTGGGGCTTCCTAGGTACACAGTGGAGCTTTGTGGATGACAGACACTCTGTGACCTCCAAAGTCAGTTCATAAAAATGCTTTGCCATCTTGCTGTCTCAGGGTATTTGCTCTTTGAGCCCGGCTGCCATGCTGGGAGGAAGCCCAGGCTCATCTGCTTGGAGAGACCCTGGGGAAGTGGTCCAGCAAACAGCCCTGCTGACGGCCTGCTGACGGCCTGCATCAGCAACCAGGCATGTGAGCGAAGACCTCTCCCGGTGGTTCCAGTGCCACCCACAGAGGCACCCAGCATTGGGTTTTCCCAGCTGAGGCCCCAAACATTACAGAGCGGAGTCAGGGCATCCCCGATGGACTCTGTCCGCTCTTGACCTACAAGACCCTGAGCAAAATAAAGTGGTGGTGGTATGTGGCTTCANAAGACTGTGATGCTGGGAGGGATTGGGGGCAGGAGGAGAAGGGGACGACCGAGGATGAGATGGCTGGATGGCATCACTGACTCAATGAGCGTGAGTCTGAGTGAACTCCGGGAGTTGGTGATGGACAGGGAGGCCTGGCGTGATGGGATTTATGGGGCCACAGAGTCGGACACGACTGAGTGACTGAACTGAACTGAACTGTATGTGGCTAAGTTTCGGGTAGTTTGGTGAAGATGGTGGAGGGATGTTCTCTGGAGAGTGGGTGGGGAGGGCTGAGGCCAGAGACAGGGGGTCAGCTAGTGAAATACACAAAACTTCTAACTCCAGCACTGGGTCCCTGCTTGCCCCGCCCCTGGCAGTGTGGGGAGCCTGGGCGGGCAGTGCCTCCAGCCTTGGCCCGCGCGGGCCTCACCAGGCTGCCCTCCCCTGCTCCCTCAGCCCTGAGGGTCACCATGTTCTTTCTCAGACCAGTCGGCATCTGTGCCCCTGCAGCATCCTGTTGTTGGAGTCGCTCTGTCCTCAAAATTCCCATGCAATCCCTCTCTCCTATTCTGTCATTTGAGGACTTGCCGAAGGTGACAGTCTACTCTTCCACAGAAACAGCAGCTGTGGTTGTGTCCACTGCTCCTCGGATGGTTTGAGTTGCAGACACGGCTTCAGGTGGAAGCTTCGCCATGTCCAGCTGAGTGGCTTGGGCTCACCTACCCAAGTCTCAGCAGAGTTCTCTTTGGAGACAGGGATAATAACAGCGTCTGCCTCCTATCACTGCAGAGGGTGACATGAGTTGATAAGACATTTAGCGCAGGGCAGGGGCTCCCCGGTGGCAAAGAATCCGCCTGTAATGCAGAAGACCTGGGTTTGATCCCTGAGTCGGGAAGATCTCCTGGAGAAGGGAATGGTGCCCCACTTCAGTATTCTTGCCTGGAGAATCCCATAGACAGAGGAGCCCAGCGGGCTACAGTCCATGGGATCACAGAGTCAGACATGACTGAGTGACTAACGTTTTAACAGGCGCTCAGTCAATGTCAGCTCACACAATGGGACCTAACCCTTGTCTCGCCGCCTCTTGTGGCTGTTGTGAAAAACAGTTGAGCTGGGACTTCCTGGGGGTCCAGTGGCTAGGACTCCACACTGCCAGTGCAGGGGCCTGGGTGTGATCTCTGGTCGAGGGACTAGATCCCGTGTGCTGCAACTGCAGATTCCTCAGGCTGCGACGAAGATCAAAGATCCCATTTGGTTCAAGACGTGGTACAACCCCCCAATACATTTTTTAAACAACAAAAAAGAATTGAGCCAAAGAGCAGGAAAGAATTTTACGCACTGCGAATTGCCAGGGTAGGAGAGGGGCTTGGCTGTCACTCTATGAGTATCTTGAAACAACTCAGTATTGACCTAACCTGCTCTGGGGACCAGGAAGGGGTTATGGGGACACTGGGAGGGCATTGTCCTCCAGAGTCAAAGGTGGCTCTGTTCGCGGCTGTCACCCTCTCTCCCCGAGCCTGGCTCCCGGCCCAGCCACCCACAGAGATAAAGTCTCTGCCTGTACTGTCCCACGCCCACCACTTCCTTGTTAGGGTGAGGTCATGGTCAGGGGCAGGGACTTTCTGAAATGGCTGAGGGTGCTGAGGGGCTGGGCCTTGGTGGGAGTGGGGTTCATAAATCCCTCACTTCCCCTTTGGACACTGCGACCCTGCGGTTGCCGCCTCGCCGTGTCCAGGGTTCCCTGGATGCAACCTGTGGTCGTTCAACCAACCTGGATGGCGCGCGGCAGAGGTGCAGGGCTCATGCTGATGCAGGTGGCCATGGGCTGCTAGGGATGGTGGGGACAGGGGGGCCCCCACGGGGCAAGGGAGGGGCCTGGAGGCCGAGGGGTCTCGCCCTTCCTCCACTTCCAGGACAGAAGGTCCGGCTGGACCTGAGTCACACAACGCACCTCCATGTAAGAGTTTGAAAAAAAGTTAAAAAAAAAAAACAAAAAAACCAAAGTCAAGATTTCAAAACGTTTATTCTAGTCCACTGAGCCTAGAAAGGGGAATGGATGGCCCAGGTCACATGACCAGGCAGCAGCAGAAACGGAACCAGAGCCTGAGGGAGTAGAGACTTGCTCTCTGCTTCCCCAAGCATCCATCTCCCCTTTCCCATTTCTCTTCTGGAGCAGGGACGGAGGACTGGAGCCCGTGATTCAAACTAAGCCAATTGGTGTGTTCCACTTCTCTGGCCACAGGGATTGGCTCAGAGGTGAACACGTGACCAAAGCAGGACCAGTCAGAGTGAATCCCAGGACTTGGAGCTGGGAATGCTGGGAGTGACAGTCTTTCTCCTTCCTACTGCAACACGTGACCAAAGCAGGACCAATCAGAGTGAATCCCAGGACTTGGAGCTGGGAATGCTGGGAGTGACAGTCTTTCTCCTTCCTACTGCAAGTGATGGAGGTGAGCCCCCTTGGGCCAGGGCTGAGGGACCAGCCCTGAAAGGGGTCGAGAGAAGGCGCAGAGAAGGTGGGCCCTGGGTGGTTTTTAGAGCACTTGTGTCCAGCCTCACCTGCTGCCAGAGATTTTGACCTCTTCATTGATGTGATGCTTTTGAACTGTGGTGTTGGAGAAGACTCTTGAGAGTCCCTTGGACTGCAAGGAGGTCCAACCAGTCCATCCTAAAGGAGATCAGTCCTGGGTGTTCACTGAAGGACTGATGCTGAAGCTGCAACTCCAATACTTTGGCCACCTGATGCGAAGATTTGACTCACTGGCAAAGACCCTGATGCTGGGAAGGACTGAAGGTGGGAGGAGAAGGGGATAACAGAAGATGAGATGGTTGGATGGTGTCACTGACTCAATGTACGTGAGTTTGAGTAAACGCAGGGAGATGGTGATGGACAGGGAGGCCTGGCGTGCTGCAGTCCATGGAGTGGCAAAGAGTCGGACGTGACTGAGCGACTGAACTGAACTGAAGTTTAGATCAGATCCCAAGTTCAGCTACACAGCACTCTAACTGAAAGCATCTTCCTGTGCAGCTGTCTCTTGTTCCCAGGCCTGGGAGACTGCCATGGCCAACTGGGCGCTTGTGAGGTCATGGCCCTTTGACCTCTGTGCCTCTTCTCCAGGTTGCCTTCATCCCCCATCCTCTGAACCTTGCCATGGAACCCAGACAGGCACCCAGGGGCTTCTAGCTTGCCTCCTGAAACCGGCGGGGTTGCCTTTTTCACTGGGGCCACCCCACCACAGCCCACCCACCATCCGCAAGTCCCAGGCACTTCCGACCCTGAATCATCCACCTTCAGAGGCCTCCGCACCTGAGCTATCAGGAAGACGCCTTCCCAGCCGAATTCCCCTCTCAACCTCTGGCTGGGAGTGGCACAAGGAAAGCTTGGAAGGGGCTGCCTCCTCGCTGGCCACGGCCCAGCTGTGTCCCCGCTGTCTGGAGGTCACCCAGGGGCTCCTCCCTAGGTAAGGGCAGTGGCAACCGTTTAGTACTCACACTGTGTGCCAGGTGCCGTGCCCGTCTCTTTCAGGGCAGTCTTTTGCTTGATCTTCACCACTTCCTGGGGAGACCAGGGGTGTGGGCGTGGGGTTCAGCACAGGGACGCTGGAGCCAGGTGTTCCAGGTGAGTCCTAGCAGCTCTACACACTCGCTGTGCGACCTTGGGCAAGTTGCTTAACCTCTCTGTACCCCAGCTCTTCTCCTATAAAATGGGGATGCTGCCTGCTAGACTCTTGAATGAGAAGTTAATACACATAATGGTCTTAGAACAATGCCCGGCCCATGGTGTGCTATATAATGTTAGCCATTATTATTATTCTGTTTTACAGACGGCAAAACTGAGGCTCAAAGAGGAGCCTCAGAGCACACAGCTGAGTAACCCAGGTCTGTGTCGTTCCAGAATCAATGACCCATTTTATTGCCCCTTGAAGGAACCCATAAATCTGTAACTTGAATGGTTTTCTCCACCTGGGACCAGCCAGGGCCCTGGGGCTCAACGGCGGGCAAATGTATAAGGAATCTAGCCAGGTCCTTTACTCCAGCCACACAGGGTTAGAGGAGACCCTAGAGGTTATCTATATCTAAGCTGTCTGGCGTGGTAGCCACTGACCATGGGGCTGCTGAGCCCTGGATATAGTCGGTCTAAGTGGAGATGTGCTCTGAGTATAAAATACACAAAGGCTCAGCACAAAGAACGTAAAATCTCCTTAATGCCTTTTTTTGGCCTCAGCTTGCAGCATGCTGGTTCTTAGTTTCCCGACCAGGCGTGGAACCTGAGCCCCCTGCAATAGAAGCTCAGAGTCCTAATCAATGAACCACCAGCAAATTCCCTCCTTAATACTTTTTTATATTGAATACAGGTTGAAGATGTTTTGGGTATGTTAGGTTAAATAACATTATTGAAACTAATTTCACTTATTCATTTTTACTTTTTTATGTGGCTGCTAGAACACTTATGACTCCCATTGTATTTCTATTGGATTCTGCTGATGCAGGCCATTCTTCCATTTTACAGATGAGGAAAGCAAGACTCAGGGGTGTGGTTTGCTTTTGGGTTTCTGTTGGCTCCACTGGGCCTCCTCAGTCCCACTCCAGGGCTCTTCCCGGGAACGCCTGTTGCTTCAGGAGGTAAGAGCTGAGCTGGGCTGCACAAGGAGACTGGCCACTGTGGCTCTGCTCTGTCCCCCAGCATCGGTGCCCTTGCCCGCCTGCACCTCCTCCCACACACTCACAGCCTGCCACAGCCCTCCACCCAAACCATGAGGTTAAAGAGTCGCCCAATGCAGGGATTTCTGAGACCCCATCATCCACCTCATCTGCCTGCAGAAAACAGCGGCCGAGCTGTTCTAGATGGAAAAGCCGCCTCTGCTTTGCAGGCCCACCAGGGGGCTGCCCTGGTGGCTCCCTGGTAAGGAATCCGCCTGCCAGTGCAGAAGACACGGGCTCGGTCCGTGGTCCAGGAGGATCCCGCAGGCCATGGACCAACCAAGCCCTTGAGCCACAACTATTGAGCCTGTGCTCTAGAGTCCCGGAACTGTATCTACGGAGCCCATAAACCACAGTACTGAAGCCCGCGAGCCCTGGAGCCCGCGTTCCCCGGAGCCCGCATTCCCCAGCAAGAGACGCTATTGCCATGAGAAGCTCGCCGCAATTGGAGAAGAGACCACGCAGCCAAAAGTCCAGCAGAACCGCAAAATAAATAAATTAATTAAAAAAACGACCTCCTGCGTACTTACAGAATTCTCTCTCGGATAGTTGTGAGCAGGAATGAGGAGACAGAGGGCTGAGATGAGGGATCACCCAGCGACAGAAAGGCAGCACAGCGAAACCTGCTCTCAGCTTTCTGCCGGTGAGTTTAATGGCCTTTGCTGTTTCGGCTGAGAGGTCAGTTAATCCCCCAAGTGCTACCTGACAGTAATTAGCAATCATGAGCAGCGAAGTACCAGTAAGCGTGCAGATGACAGCGGGCGTTGGTTCGTCGGATCACGTGGTCTGTTTGCATTCTCTGTCCACCTGCTGTTGAAAAAGCAGCCCAGACCCGTCATCTTTCCTTTTACGGCTTCATTCATGATTTTCACCTTCAAGGAAGGGTTAAAAAAAAAAAAAAGAAAGAAATTTTAAAAACGACTTCCTGGGATGGAACCTGCACCGTCAAGCCTCTCACTTTGCTCCCTGTGGACTCCAGCACTCTCTCGTGGAAGTCTCCCTGGTGTCTGACCCACATCCCTCAAGCTGCCGAGTAGCCTCCTTCCCCTGGCTGCCTCCGGGATCAGCTGGGAGGTGGAGGTTCTGGAAAACCAGCCTGGAACATCTGGATGGGACGAGCTCCTGGTGGAGGGTGACGGTAGCTTCTTGCCCCCTCTGAGTGTCCTGGAGGAGTACCCTATGCGCTCAGTCCTCCCAGGAAGAAAGGAAGCCACTTTCCAGCAGCACCCAGGAGACAAGAGTGGGCGGCAATGGCTTTTGAACGTTTTGACACAGCAGGACCCCGTGCATCTCGTCTCCTCTTTCCAGCTCATCTTCCCTCCCAACATACTCCCTAAAAACCAGCCCTTGGGAATAGATCTGCCTTGCGGGGCATGAGCTGCCCATCACTGGAAGAATCTCCCCAAAAAAAGGCTGGAGAACTAATGGTCGAAGAGATTGAGACCCTTCTGACCTGAGGCACTGAATAGGTGCTTTATGTGTGTCTGTGGAATAAATAATCCTGATTCCTGTATTGGGAAGGAAGTTTTTCTAGAACACATGGCTACACATTAGAATCCCTGGGGAATTTCAAACACCTGGATACCTGGATCTCAGCGCCATGGATTCTGACTTAACTGTCCTGAAATGCAGGGTGGACATTCATAATTTTAAAAAGTTTTCCAGGAGATTCCATGTGCAGCGCCCGCATTTGAGAACTGCAACACCAAGTTTCCTTCTAAGTCCAAATTGATAAGTACGTGTTATAAAGTCATTTACACTCCAGTATAAACTTCAGTCAGAGGTGTTTCATGCTGTGTGTGATATACATGATTTGTGGCTTGATAAATGGTTTTAAAAATGTGATCTCAGAGTTCAGCCACATTTTCTTTATAAGAAGCAGAAAGTGTTCAGATGAGTCAGTGAAGCCTTTCTGCTGAGGGCAAATAGTCCAGCGGCATCCATGGAAGTGGCGCAAGTGGGTTCGCTAAGACCACCCTGGATGCAGAAACTTCTGGGACTTCAGAATTAAAACAGGAACCTCCAGTTGGATGGGAGAGGCCTAGCCCCTGACTCAGGGAGTTCCAGTCTGATCGGGGAGGCACAGCCTGTGCTCCCAGGAGGATCCCAGTCTAGAGAGAGCCCTCTCGGCTCTCAGCCTCAGCCAGGGTTCAGAGAGAGCCCTCGCTGCTCTCAGCTTCACCCAGGGTTTGCCAGTTTACAGCGCGCTTTTCTCATCCTCAGCAAGTGGTTGGTCTAATGAGGTGGCAGCCCTTCCACTCAAGGGGAACTCTCTGAAGAATTCTCTCTAGGATTCCCAGGCCGATGGAAGATGTGATTCCAGACTGTCCTTAGGGAGTTGTTGCTCTGATGCCTCCCACAGTCCCCACCCTCTGGTGTCTGAGCAGGGGACAGGGAGGCCTAGTCTCTCTTCCCTGGGAGCCCCCGGGGCTACTGTGGGAGTCAGCAACCCCACGGTCCTTTCGCACACCCAGCTGTATTCACCTCCTTGGCTGTTTGCTCCTTCCCTGGAACACGTGTTGCTAATGGGCAGGGACTCTGTGTTCCCTTTCTCTGGATCCCCAGAAGGTTTGCTGACTGACTGATGGAGCAATTCAGTAAACAAACGAAAGAACTGGTCTGACGGGGGGGGGGGTGCATTCAGACCCTCAGGGTGGCAATGTCCCGCTCCTTTGGACAGCCGCGAAGCCTTCCCGCCCCTCCTGAGAGTCCCCGAGTTTCTGAAGAGGATTGTACACACGCTTGCAGGGGTGGGTTGCTCCAGCTGTAAAAATACGCCAGAGACCGGGAGGAGCCTGAGGCCCACAGGGAAGGCCTGCAAACAAGGGAGCCAGGCACTTCTCCGGGACTCGTGCAAAACCCAAGAATGGGAGGGGTGACGGGGCATCACCTCTCCTCTCATGGGACAGGGGGAGCTCCCTGTCCTCTCCTCTTTGCAGAAAACCACTCCTAGGAAGAGCTGGAAGGAAAGGCATCCAAACAGAATGGTTGTCCCTGGAAGGCATGGGAGTGGGGGTTACATGACTGTTCTCTGCGGTTTCTGAAATTCCTGGGCCTGGTCTTGATAATGAAGTGAAAACTGCAGACTTTCCCGGGTTGTCCCCCCCTGGCCCTGCCTGTCCCTGGGGCTTAATTTCTTGAGATTCACGGGAACTTATTCCAGCCGCTGCCAGCGAGCTGCCCATGGCTGCCTGGTTGGCATGAGCTTTTCCTCTCGTGGTGGGGTGGGAGTGGGGAGCCCAGGCCTTTCCCTGTTTGCTGGCACAGGGTCCAGGCCGGGAATCAGCCCAAGAGAGCCTCAGGGGTTACCTAATAAATGTCTATCTGACTGCTCCTCCCAAGGAGGGCTACAGCAATTCCAATTCACTGAGATCCTGGTGAAAGGAAAAGAGGGCAAAAGTCTCCCACCCATTTACATCTTGTAGATTTTCTCACCAGCAAAGTGGGTTTGGGCATGTGTCTCCACTGGGCCCCAGGGTCTGCCTCTACTTTGCGCACGCGCGCGCGCGCGCGCGCGCGCGTGTGTGTGTGTCTGTGTCAGGCAGGATCTTTCGGGGTGTGTGTGTGTGTGTGTGGGTGCGTCAGGCAGGATCTTTCGGGTGTGGGTGTGTGTGTGTGTGTGTGGCTGTCAGGCAGGATCTTTCGGGGTGTGTGTGTGTGTGTGTGTGTGTGTGTGTGTGTCTATGTGTGGCTGCGTCAGGCAGGATCTTTCGGGATCTTTCACTGTAGCACGCAGGCTTTTCTGACGCCATGCGGGGGGTCCAGAGTGCGCAGACTCAGAGGTTGCGGTGCGGGCTTGGCTGCCCCAGGACATGTGTGGTCTCACTTTCCCAACCAGGGGTGGAGCCCGTGGCCCCGCACTGGCAGGCAGATTCTTAACCCCTGGACCACTGGGGAGGTGCCCACGCATTCTTCATTTGCCCGTGTGCTCGGTGTCTGACCGCGCCCATCAGATCGGCAGTGGCGATCCAGCGTAACCACGGCCAGCTCTTGCCGGGCCTTCCACACTGGTTTCCTGTCTTGCCTCCTTGGACTGTTCTCTCCCAGAAGGATTCGGCGCATGCCTCCACCTCTGGGCCAGGTCCCACACAAGGCCTAATATTAGATCAAAAACCTCCGGCTTGAAGAAATGCATTATATGGGTCAGGAAGAGAGATGGGCAGACAGGTAATCCAGGTGAAACGTGTTCGGTAAAGGGACAGAATAGGAGAGCAGGGAGGCAGAGCCCGCCAGGGCCTGCTGGGTGCTCAGGAGAGCCGGCCTGGGGAGGGAGGGGGAAGGACAGTCTGGACTGGGGCCTCAGGGCTGGTGGGCTGTTCTCAGGCCCCCGCCACCCCTGGGCCTTTCTCCCGTCTTCCCCCTCCTCCTGCCTCTCACCTTCTCCCAGCCCCACTGTTCCAGGTCATCAGGTGTGGGCAAGGCGAGAAGGGGGACTCTCAGTCGGCCGTGTGGGCGAAGGCCCACTCTGTCCTGAAGCTTGGAGCTGAAGTCGGACGTGGGGGATCGCCGGGGAGCTGCAGTGACCCCAGCGTCATTGCTGTCTCAGTCTCATCCTGGCTGTGTCGCCGGTGGCCAATGTGATGTCCACAATGAGGCTGAGGGCAGGACTCAGCATCCCAGTGGAACGGCCCCTGGTCCTTCTCCACCCCCCGCCTCCTGCTGCCCCCAGGCTAAGGGAGAGCATCCAGGAGCCGACGAGGGACAAAGCACATTAGCTCCCTGCAGAAGCGGCTGAGCGATCCTCCACCACGAGGTGACCTGCTTCCCAGGAGGATCTGTTTGTCCTTCAGAGTAGAAATAAATAGAAACTACTCTTACACCCGACGGCGGGCTCCAGCTCCCAGGAAGCTCTGCCTGAGTATTCTGTGTTCAATGGTGGTCTTGCACTCTGGGCTGGGGTCTGGAAACCCTGGTTGATGTGACCTGAGTCTGGACAAAGTCAGATGGGGGTCATAGCACAGCACGGGGCGGGGGTGGGGTGGGGCGTGATGGCGGCCAAGTCTCTTGGCTCCTGGCAGCTACCTGCTGGCAGAGTCTAACATTTAGCCAGATTTGGCTCACAGTTGGAAGGACGTGGGGTTGGCAAGAGAACCCAGGAGTCCTGATCCAAGTTATCCTTTCTTCTTCTTCTTTTTAGGTTTTGGGCCTCACCTCATGGTGCACGAGGGGCTTCCCTGGTGGCTCAGACAATAAAGAATCCTCCTGCCCACACAGAAAACGCAGGCTGCATCCCTGGGTCAGGAAGATCCCCTGAAGGAAGGCATGGCACCCCACTGCAGTATTCTTACCTGGAGAACCCCATGGACAAGAGGAGCCTGGCGGGCTGCAGTCCCTGGGGTTGCCAGGGGTCAGACAGGACTGAGCGACTGAGCGACTGAGCGACTGAGCACCGCATATGAGATCTTCGTGCTCCGACCAGGAATCAGCCCCCAGCCCCGCGGTGGACCCCCAGGGGAGTCACAACCTCGGCCGTACTGGGGGTGTCCCACCCTGCGCTGGCCTTTAGGGAAACGAGGTGGTGGGAAGCCCTGCCCACTGCCCCGGGACCCCCACGAGGCCAGGCCTCAGGTCCACCAAGTGCTGGGCCTCAGACTGAGTGGGGCCTGGGCTGCCTGGGAGGCGTCTGGGCTTGCAGTGGGGTCTCACCAGAGGGGTCTGAAAACAGGAAGGCCTGTGTGACGAGCAGGGCCCGGGGCAAAGTGAGAACGTTGGGGCCCCTCCCAAAGTTACTAAGAAGGTCCGGACGACGGGCACAGGACGTGATTCCAGGCAAGGGCTCTGTGCACGCTTCCCATGCTCCCAAACCCACTGTCTTCTTTTCTCAGGGCTCCTGGAACAAAGTCTCACAAGCCAGGTGGCTGGCAGTGACAGATCCATACCGTCTCCCCATCCGGAGGCTGGATGTGAAGATAGGGTTGGTCCCTTCCGGGGCTCTGGGGGAGAGTCTGTTCCAGGCCTTGTTCCCAGCTCCCGAGGTCTGGCTGGCAGTCCATGGGCCTCCTTGGCTTGGAGCAGCAGCGCCCCGGGCTCTGCCTTCGTGCTGTCCTCTCCCTGAGGGTTTACGGGTCGGTGCCCTCTCTTGAGAGGCCCCCCGGTCGTGTTGGGTTAGGGCCCACCCTAATGACCCCATTCTAACCTGATTCCTCTGTCAACACCCTGCTTTCAAAGACGGTCACATTCTGAGATGCTGAGGGTCAGAACTTCAAATGTTTGGGGGGAAGGTGTAATTCCGCTGGTGATCCTGGCCCGGCCGGAAGGCTGCCTCTGGTCCAGCTCAGTTAACTGATTTGTCCGTGCCTGGCTCCCCTGGGGTGGGTGAAGAGGCCCTGGGTGAACCCCCTGTCCACACGGAACCTCCTGGTGGGAGACAGGATGGCCCTCAGGTCCTGGTGGCTGGTGGCCTCCGCTCGGCCTTAGGAGGGCTGGGGGACCCGCCTTGGCGGGCAGAGGCCCTGTGTGTCCCCCAGCTCTGTCTGTGGGGCCCAGTCATCATTTGACAGCCACCAGGCCCCTGCCTGCCGTGGTGCCCTCCCTTCCTGTCCCGTGAGAGGCTCTGGGGAGTGACCGCTGACGTGTCCTTGCAGGACCGGGCCCTGTGCAGACATTCACTAGCGTCGAGTCCCCCCCTCCTCAGCCTCAGTTTCTTCACCTTACAGTCAGGTCGCCAGGACGTGCCTCGGGGCTCTGCTGGGAGCTCTGGTGACTCGCGTCTTGGATGCCGCCAGCAGAGCCTGGAATGCCGTGGAACCTGAGGGGCAGCAGCTCAGAGCCCTGGTCTCAGATATAATGCCTTGGTGGGAAAGCAGAAGTCTGCCTTGGAAGACCAGAGGGCTGCAAACGCCCCCCACCTCTGGAAGGGGCTGACACAGGTGGGCTGTGACTGGTTTAGGGGGGCGAGAGGATAAGCCGAGGGGAGCTGGTGTCGCGGGAGCGGGAGGAGGGCCGGGTCCAGGGCCATCGGTGGCGCACACCTGGGGCGCTTGTTTTTGGCGCAAACCAGGGATGGCGTCATCCATTCTTTCCGAATGATTGTTAATTACGGCCGAGAAAAGTGCCAGCTCTGGGATTTGAGCCTTTTCCCCTCCTATTTCTTTTCTTTCTCTTAATGAGTGTGATGGGATCAGCAGAGGCCTGCGAGAGGAAAGCTCTTCCCTTTTTAGGGCAAGGCGGCTCCCCTGGGCTGACTCACCCGCCCCACTTTCTGGCCCCCAAGCCTGCACCTTGCCTGTTAAAACTGTCCTGGGAGCCGCCCCTCCTGAGAAGGGCGGCCCCCACCTTCGTGTTTGCGGGGCTGAGTCAGCAGTGAAGTCACCCCTGGCTCGGTTCTCAGACAAGCGCCTTCTTGCCTGGGCCACTCTGCCCTGGCACGCGGGCTGCGCCCGGCCGCATCCCGGCCGGCGCGTGGGTCGGGGGCTTGGCCCCTGGGCCGGTGGTCAGTGATTGGAGCTGGGCCCCGGGCCATCTGCTTGCCCCCCGCCTGCTTTCGTTTGCCCCTAACCCAGCCGCCGTTGGCCAAAGCCTGCCCCTGAGCTGGGCGTGGCGAGGGCAGTGGGGTCTGAGGATGGGCAGCCCCCATGCTTGCGGGGCCGGGGGAAAGGTGCACGCAGGTTCCCACTCCCCAGACTGTTTGTGCCTGACTCTGTGGGTACGCTGAGGGGGCAGCCCCCGACTGCCCTGCTGGTCAGGGACGGTGATGCTGGGAACGAGTCTTGGGGGCCGTGTTAGAAGCTGCCAGAAAAGGGGGGCACACGATCAGAGGGAACAGCATCAGCCGGAGGGAGCAGCGTGTGCGGAGGCTCAGTTCAGTCCAGTCGCTCAGTCATGTTCGGTTCTGTGCGACCCCATGGGCGGCAGCCCTCCAGGCTGCTCTGTCCATAGGGATTCTCCAGGCGAGAACACTGTAGCAGGTTGCCATCCGTCCTCCAGGGGATCTTCCCGCCCCAGGGGTTGAGCCTGGGTCTCCTGCATTGCAGGTGGGTTCTTTACCATCTGAGTCACCAGGGAAGCCCCCTGGACCCCTTTCCAGCCTACAGTTACTGGAGGGTCTTAGGTTGCATGGAGGACCCCCCTCTCCTGCCCTCCAGGGCCTTCATGTCTGCTGGGGCATCCAGCAGCCACCTGGAAAGTGAGGAGCCGTGTCTGCGTGAGGTTCTCCTGCGGGGCAGACGGCTGGTGACTGGCCCAGCCAGTGTCTCCTGCCTGAAGACCGGCCCGGATGCTCCGCTAAGGTCTGCTGTATCGCCTGCATTCGGCCCCCAGCGCGGGCTCCCTGTTCACTGCAACCGCGTCTGCTGTGAGATCAGCCCTGGGGTCAAAGCAGGCGCCTGTCTGCGCTTCCCTTTCTCTGCTCCACCAGCCCTCACTGCAGAGAAACGGGGCAAATATGTGATAAAATTGTCAGCAAGAAATGGTTCTCAGTGTCTGCTATAGGAGCGGTGCTTTGGACCCAGGGCACTGAGACCCATCCCCTCATAGCCTTTTTCTTCTCTTTAATAAACCAGCCAAGGATTTGGAGGCAGCAACCCATCTGCCCTCAGTAGATACAGCAAAGCTCGTCAGGCTCACGGTGGGCAGGGTGACATGGCCACAACGGTGGCGTCTGCCACCCGCATTCAGCAGCGAGGACTTAGACCACGTCATTTTGTCAAATGAAAAAGCCTGTGACCAAACAGTATGCCGAACGCAGACCTATTTTGGCGAAATATACACAATGCGCGTGGAGGCGGGCATGGTGACCCACTCCAGTGTTCCTGCCTGCAGAGCCCCGTGGACCGGGGAGCCTGGCAGGCTGCAGTCCCTGGGGTCGCAGGGCGTCGTACACGACTGAGTGATTAGCACACACACACGACCCACATGCCCAAAAGGAGCCTAGCGAGAAACACCCCAAAATGCTCGCAGTGGCTACTTCCGCATGGGGGTTTAAGGTGATTTCCACATTTCCATCTGCAACTCTGTGGCTTATCTAGAATCAGCGTTTTTGTACAGCCCATGAGCTGAGAATGACTCTTTGGAGAGAATTAAAAGCAAACCAAGGTCAGAAGACTCTGCTGTGGAGAGCATAGGTGGGCCCCCAAACCTAAATTACCGGAAGGGAACCTGTGTCTCCTGCGTCAGAAGATAGATTCTTCACCACTGAGCCGCCAGGGAAGCACCCCTCCCTCCTTCCCTTTCCTCTTCTTGCCCTGCTCCCTCTCTTCCATCTCCCAGCTTTTCCTGAGCACCTTCTATACTGGCCAGAGGCTCCCAGTGGGGAGACAGGCCTGGGTCAAGGACCCACAACCCACTGGCCCAAGCCACAGTGCACCTACACACATCTGGGGGCTGGGGGCGCTGGCTTTGCCAGGGAGAGTGAAGGGTGCTTCAAGGAGAACTTAGCTGGAGGTCTCCTAGGATCACCCAGGAGCCAGGACAGGCCCCCAGAAGGGCGATTCAAAACCCCAGGCTGCCTTGGCCAGAGTCCCCTGGATTGAGGTGACCATGGATGTCTTGGGGACGAAGAAGAAGCTGGTTTGGGCATTTCAAGAATCAAAGGTCAACATCCTTGGGCAACAGAAGTGGAATCTTGAGGAGGCAGGAGACCTACCCGGCCAAAGGGCAGATGAGGGGGGGGGCCTGGAAAGGCAGTTTGGAGGAGCAGAAGGTCGGAGGATGAACCTGGGGAGCCACCTGCAGACGCCAGGCGGGAAGCTGGGCTTTGCTATGGAGTAGGGGAGCACCCAAGGGGCTGAGGAGCGAGGCCAGATGGGGGCAGCTCCACGTGGGCCGGGGGGCGTGGGGCAGGGCAGGAGGCTGTCACAGTCACGCCCGGCTCCTGGCCCAGCCTGCTTCCTGCACACACACGCCCCTCCACCCTCTCTCCCATCAACTCGGTCAAACCAGTAGAGGGATTGGGAAATGGCCACACGGGGCAGGGGTGGGACGGCGCGGGGACACCCCTTCCTTCCTCTTAGTCACTCGTCAAACTTTCGGCACATCTTTGCAGCCTTAGTCACCCCCGAGACGAGCGTGCCTGTCCTTACTGCCAGGGGAATTGGGGCGGAGAGCCAGCTGCCCACCTGCTGCCCCCTGTCCTGGTTCTGAGGTTTAGGGAATAAGCCCAACAAGCTGGTCAGGCCCAGCCTCAGAGCCCCGGGACATCTGACAGCTCTTGGCTCTAGATGTGGCGCGGGGCTCGGGCAAGGCAGACTGTGCTTTGAGTCCCAGCTCTGCCTTGCTGTGTGACTTTGAGTAAGTCACTCACCCTCTCTGGACGTTAGTCGCCTTATCCTTAAATGGGGATGATGCAATCACTTACCATGTAAGAACTGAAGGCTGTAACGCCCACAAATTACAGAGGAGACTTGCGGTAAACATTCCTCCCCTCCTTTGTAGGCTTATAAGGCAACTATGCGAGGCACAGGCTCTACCCTTAGGGGGTTCCCCATGGAGCCGGGACAAAGCGACTCTGAGACAATTAGAGGCGGTAATGGAGCTGAATAACTTCGCAAGACCGTGCCCTGCCTCGGGACACAGCAGTCTGCACCCCAGACGTCTGTGCCTCCTTTTCGGCATTGCTCACACAGGCTTTTCTGCTCCGTTCCCAGAACACACCCGGGCCTGCCACAGGGCCTTTGCACAGATGGTCTCTTTGCTGGCAGGGCTCTCCTTCTTGCTACCTACTCCCTCTCCGACTCCACTGAGACTGAATCGGCATCTAGGAGGGTGGCCACCACAGCTGCCCTCGGAATTTAGAATAGAGATGCCCAACCCGGTTTTTTAGAATTATTATTAAAAGGAAAGGTGCTCCCTTCCTACGACTTCTTTGCTGCCCGTGCTGTGCCCTCGTTGCCGCGCGCAGCCTTCTTTAGCTGCGGCATGTGTGGGCTGCTCTCCAGCTGTGGCTCACCGGCTTAGTTGCCCCCCCCCCAACCCCGGACTCTTCCCGGATCAGGGATTGAACCCATGTCCCCTGCATTGGCAGGTGGATTCTCAACCACTGGACCACCAAGGAAGTCCCCAACCCAGTTTTTGCAACACCCTGCAGAGACTGATTCTGAGAGATATCAGGGAACTCTCTAGGCAAGGTTACATTTTAATACTTTAAGGAAAAGAGAAATGAGAGCCATCCTGCACTTGGGTGGGCAGGAAGAGGAGGGAGAGCACCAGCCTGATGTCCCCACTGTCCCAGATCCGAGGACGCTTCATGCTCCCCTGGAGGGCTCCCCTCTCCCAGAAAGGCTGATGCTTCTCTCCTCCGCGTGTCTGCGGATCTTGGAGCTCCGATGAAACCTTGCGGCATTGCTTTGAAATGACGGAGTCACATGCCTTTCTGCCCCACTGGATGAGGCACCATCTCCATGGCAGCTCATCTTCTCAGCCAACTTTGTCCAGGAAGCTGGCGATTCGTAGCACACGAATGTCAGCCCAGATGTGACGATGGGTCAGAGCATTGCTCCTGGTTCCCACAGTTCTTCATTCCGTCACAAGTTTCTTGTCTCCTGTTTTCTCACAGGCTTACTGAGGCTATAATTTGCATTCCGTACATTTCACCACTTTAAGCAGACAGTGCCATGGATTTTGGTACATGTACACATCCACACCCGCAGTCAAGGCTCAGCACGCTTCTGGCACTGCCCGAATCCCCTCTAGCCCCAGGCTACCACTCACGTGATTTCTGTCCCTGCAGGTTTGCTTTCCTTTGCGATCCCGTGGCTCCTCCGTCCATGCAATTTTCCAGGCAACAGTCCTGGAGTGGGCTGCCATTTCCTTCTCCAGGGGATCTTCCCAACCTGGGGATTGAACCCAGGTCTCCCACATTGCAGGCAGACACTTTACCCTCAACACCAGGGAAGCGCCCTTCATAGTAATTCATATCAGTGAAATCAGACAGGATGTGGTCTTTGTTGTCTGGCTTTCTTTGCTGACTCTAACATTTTTGAGGTTCAGAGAGTTTTTTCCTTTTTTAAAAGAATTTTATTTTATATTGAAATATGACAGAGGATGAGATGGTTGGATGGCATCACCACCTCAGTGGACATGAGCAAGCTCTGGGAGTTGGTGATGGACAGGGAAGCCTGGTGTGCTGCAGTCCATGGGGTCGCAAAGAGTTGGACATGGCTAAGCGACGGAACTGATTAGAGTACAGTTGATTAACAAGATTTCGTTCAGTTCAGTTCAGTTCAGTCGCTCAGTCATGTCCGACTCTTTGCAACCCCATAAATCACAGCACGCCAGGCCTCCCAGTCCATCACCAACTCCTGGACTTCACTCAGACTCACAGCCATTAAGTCGGTGATGCCATCCAGCCATCTCATCCTCGGTCTTCCCCTTGTCGTCCTGCCCCCAATCCCTCCCAGCATCAGAGTCTTTTCCAATGAGTCAACTCTTCACATGAGGTGGCCAAAGTACTGGAGCTTCTTCAGCTTTAGCATCATTCCTTCCAAAGAAATCCCAGGGCCAATCTCCTTCAGAATGGACTGGTTGGATCTCCTTGCAGTCCAAGGGACTCTCAAGAGT
>SJYA01000238.1:308702-350097 GCA_006410615.1 Neotragus moschatus | reverse complement strand
TGACCTGCATACAGATTTCTCAAGAGGCAGGTCAGGTGGTCTGGTATTCCCATCTCTCTCAGAATTTTCCACAGTTTCTTGTGATCCACACAAAGGCTTTGGCATAGTCAATACAGCAGGAATAGATGTTTTTTTGGAACTCTCTTGCTTTTTCCATGATCCAGTGGATGTTGGCAGTTTGACCTCTGGTTCCTCTAAAGTGATTCCATTATACATATACCTGTGTCTATGTTTTTTCAAGTTCTTTTCCCGTTTAGGTTATTGCAGAGTATTGAACTGAGTTACTTATGATAGGCAGTAGAGCCTTGGTTATCTACTTTTAAATGTAGCAGTGTGTATATGTCAATCCCAGACTCCCAGTCTATTTTTACTTCCCCAACTGTAAATTCATTCTCTGAATCTGCAAGTCTGTTTCTGCTTTGTAAATAAGTCTCATTTTTTTAAATCTTTAGATTCTGCGTCTAAGTGGTATCACATGGTCCTTGTCTTCCTCTAACTCACTTCCTCAGCATGATCACCCCTAGGCCCGCTCCTGCTGAGGCAAATGGCGTTGTCTCACTCTCCTCCGGCTGAATGGCATTCCGCCGTGCGCAGGCACCTGGCCTGTTTACCGATTCACTTGCTGGTGGATATTTAGCTTGTTTTCCTGTCTTGGTGCTGTGAATTGTGCTGCTATGAACACAGGGATGCATGTATGTTTTTGAATTCTAGTTTATGGTTGTATGCCCAGCAGTAGCGTTTATGGGTCACATGGTAATTCTGTTTCTTGTGTTTTGAGGAGTCTCCATACTGTTTGCCACAGCAGCTGCACCAACTTACATTCCCCCCAACAGCAGAGGAGGGTGTGTCCTCCACACCCTCTCCAGGATTTGCTGTTCACAGACGTTTTAATCCTGGCCGCTCGGACCATGTCAGGCAGCACCTCATTCTAGTTTTGATTTGCATTTTCCTGATAATTAGCGGCCATGGTGATGGTGACTGCAGGCATGAAACTAAAAGACACTTACTCCTTGGAGGGAAAGTTATGACCAACCTAGATAGCATATTCAAAAGCAGAGACATTACTTTGCCAACAAAGGTCCGTCTAGTCAAGGCTATGGTTTTTCCAGTGGTCATGTATGGATGCGAGAGTTGGACTGTGAAGAGAGCTGAGCACCGAAGAATTGATACTTTTGAGCTGTGGTGTTGGAGAAGACTCTTGAGAGTCCCTTGGACTGCAAGGAGATCAAACCAGTCCATTCTAAAGGAGATCAGTCCTTTGGAAGGATTGATGCTAAAGCTAAAGCTCCAGTACTTTGGCCACCTCATGTGAAGAGTTGACTCACTGGAAAAGACTCTGATGCTGGGAGGGACTGGGGGCAGGACAAGGGGACGACAGAGGATGAGATGGCTGGATGGCATCACCGACTTAATGGGTGTGAGTCTGAGTGAAGTCCGGGAGCTGGTGATGGACAGGGAGGCGTGGTGCGCTGCAATTCACGGGGTCGCGAAGAGCCGGGCAGGACTGAGCGACTGAACCGCACTGAACTGAGCANACAAGGGGACGACAGAGGATGAGATGGCTGGATGGCATCACCGACTTAATGGGTGTGAGTCTGAGTGAAGTCCGGGAGCTGGTGATGGACAGGGAGGCGTGGTGCGCTGCAATTCACGGGGTCGCGAAGAGCCGGGCAGGACTGAGCGACTGAACCGCACTGAACTGAGCAGCTGGCGATGAGGAGCACGTTTCCACAAGCCCACTGGCTGGCTGTGTGTCTTCTTTGGAGAAATGTCTGCTCAGCTCCCCTCCCGCTGCTCTGACTGCGTTGGCTCTCTCTCCGGCTCTGAGCTGCATGTGCTGTTCACGTGTTCTCGAATCACGCCCGTGCTGGCCCGTCGTCGGCACCTCTCTTCCCCCACTCTGTGGGTTCTCTCTTTGTTTTGTTTATGTTTCCTTTGCTGAGCAAACGCTTGTATGCTTAAGTCCCATTTGTCTATTTTTATTTCTCTTGCCCTGGGAGACTGACCTAAGGAAACACTGGTACAATTTATGTCGTGAAATGTTTTGCATGTGAGCTCCTGTAGGAGTGTCATGGTGTCATGTCACCTGTTTAAGTCTTTAAGCCATTTGAGCTTATTTTTATATATGATACGAGGGTGTGTTCTAACTTCTCTGATTTACGTGTGGTTGTCCAACTTTCCCAACATCATTTGTTGAAGAGACTGTCTTTTCCCCGTTGTATACGCTTGCCTCCTTTGTCAAAGGTTAGCTGTCCACAGGTGTGTGGGTTTATTTCTGGACTCTGTTCTGCTCCGCTGACCCATATGCATCTTGTGCCAACCCCTGCTGTTTTGAGTACTGCAGTTCTGTGGTGTTTTCTGAAGTCCAGAAGGATCATGCCTCTTGCTTTGCTTTCTCCTCAGGATTTTGCTTTGGCAATCCTGCTTATTTTATGATGCTATATAAATTTTAGGACAACTTGTTCGGGATCTGTGGAAAATATTATAGGTGATTTGATCAGTTCAGTTCAGTTGCTCAGTCATGTCTGACTCTTTGCAGCCCCATGGACTGCAGTATGCCAGGCCTCCCTGTCCCTCACCAACTCCCAGAGTTTACTCAAACTCATGTCCATTGTGTCAGTGATGCCATCCAACNTCTGTGCATTAAATGTTCCCTTGGTATCTCTAATTTTCTTGAAGAGATCTCTGGTCTTTCCTATTCTATTATTTTCCTCTATTTCTTTGCACTGATCACTGAGGAAGGCTTTGTTATCTCTCCTTGCCTTTCTCTGGAACTCTGCATTCAGATGCTTCTATCTTTCCTTCTCTTCTTTGTTTTTCACTTCTTTTCTTTTCTCAGCTATTTTAAGACCTCCTTGACAGCCATTTTGCTTTTTTGCATTTCTTTTTCTTGGTCATGGTCTTGCTCCCTGTCTCCTATACAATGTCACAAACCTCCGTCCATGGTTCATCAGGCACGCTGTCTATAAGAATTAGTCCCTTAAATCTATTTGTCACTTCCACTGTATAATCATAAGGGATTTGATTTAGATCATACCTGAATTGTCTATTGGTTTTGCCCAGTTTCTTCAATTTAAGTCTGAATTGGCAATGAGGAGTTTATGAGCTGAGCCACGGTGATTTCTCTAGGCATTGCAATATGCATGTTTTACCTCATCACAGTCTAATTCAAATTAATAACGGCTAACTGTCACCAAATTTGTAGCACTGTAGTTCAATTACCTCCTTTCTTTGTGCTATTATTATCATATATATTATATCTATATGGGTTTCCCAGGTGGCTGAGTGGTAGAGAATCCGCCTGCCAATGCAGGAGACGCAGGTTTGATCCTTGGGTCAGGAATTTCTCCTGGAGGAGGAAATGGCAACCCACTGCAGGATTCTTGCCTGGGAAACCCCATGGACAGAGGAGCATGGTGGGCTACGGTCCATGGGGTTGTCAAGAGTCGGACATGACTGAGCCCATGCGTGTGCGCGCGCGCGCACACACACACACACATCTATATGTGTTACAAACCTAGCTGCACAGTGTAATAACCTTTGCCTTGAACAGTCGTGTATCTTTGAAGGAAATTAATGAAACAAAAGAGAGGCTGCATCACACCGCTGCCAGGCTCAGTGGTCTTAGTTCCGGCACGTATGTTTGGATTATTTCACGTATCATTTCCCGTCAGTTAGATGTTTTTATTCAGTTTCCCTTTAGTTTTTAATATAATGCAGATCTTCTAGGAACACATTTGTTCGGTATTTGTTTATCTGCAAATGTCTTTATTTCACCCTCATTTGAAGGGCAGTGTACTGTATGGAGAATTCTTTGTTGACAGGAGTTCTGTGTCTGCGCTGGAGCATGTCTGGCCTCCATTGCTTCTGGTGAGAACGCAGCTGCCTGTCATGTCACTGTTTCTCAGCACGTGGTGTGTCTTTTCCTCTTGCTGCTTCCGGGGTTTTATCTTTGTCTCTGAGCAGCTTGACTATGAGGTATGCGATCCCCTATGTTCATCCTTCCTGGTGATATTCTTGGATCTTTTAGCCAGTGTATCTCGCCAAATTTAGGAAGATCTGGGCCGTTATACTTCAAATATTTTCCTGCCCACTTCTCTTCTCTCTCTGGGCTCTAATGACCCATGTTGCAGTGTTTGATGTTGCTCTCGAGATTTCTGCGACTCTTGATGCTTCCTCAGTCTTTCCCCTCAAGCTGTGCTTTTCAGTTCGGAGAATTTCTGCTGATGTGTCTTCCAAATTAATCGTTCCCTTCTTCCGTTATCTCACGTTTCACATGGAGCCCATCTGGTGCATTTAGATGTTTTTCTCCAGTTACTGTGCCGTTTAGCTCTAGAATTTCTATTTGACTTTAAACTGCTTTTTAGTCTATTTATTCACTCTCACTTACTGTATTTTTCTTTACTTTTTTGAATACTTATTCTTGCAATTCTCCAAACATATTTATACTGTTTTTTAGCTTTTGAAAATCTATTAATGTATTAGACATCTAGGTCCACTTTGAATCCGTTTCTGGTGACTGCTTCCCTACCCCGCCCCCCTCCCCACCCACCTCTGATATAGGTCACCTTTCCTGTGTCTTTGCCTGTATAGTAATTTTTGGTTGAAAACCTGATGTTGTAGACAATACATTGTGGCAACTGTAGATTATTTTGTTTTTCTGAAGTTGTTGGCTTTTCTGTTTCAGTAGGCGGTTAACTTGCTGGACCCAGCAACCTCTGTCTCTCCCACAACATGAACCTGCTAATCTTTTTCTCACTTTCTTTTTTTTTTTTTTTCTATTTTAGCTTGGCTCCCTAGGGCCCTTCCCTATGTCTGAGCAGTTCAAGGTCAGCCAGTGAGTGGGTGTAGGTTATGCTCAGACACCTCGAGCCAATAAGGGTTTAATCTTTTGAAACCTGAGCTCTGGGTGGGTTGAGGAGCTCATTCAAAAGTTCCAGGTTCAGGCTAAGAAGAAGAAGGGGGCAGTTTTCAAGTGCCCCAGGGCTTCCGTTTTCTCTGGGTCATCCCCCATTGACGCTTAGCTGGCATTCAGCTGAAGATGTGTGAAGGATTTGGGGTCTTACCCCTCTGTGGTGTATTAGGGTTCATCAGAGAAATAGGAAAATGGGATATACAGATATACAAATAGATAGAGAAGCTTTAATCTAGGAGTTCGCTCACCGCAGAACGGCAGCTGAGAAGTCCCACAGTCTGTCATCTGCAACCCAGAGAAGCATGAAGCCAGTGCAATTCAGCCCAAGTCTGAAGGCCTGAGAATCAGGGGGCGAACGGTTGAAGCCCCAGTCTAAGTCCAAAGGCCTAAGAACACAGGATGCTGGTGTCTGAGGCCGAAGATGCACGTCCCAGCCCAAGCACAGACAGCGAGCCCCCCCTTCCTCCGCTCTTTTGTTCTCTTCAGGCCCTCAAAGGACTGGATGGTGCCCACCTGCATTGGCAAGGATTGTCTTCTTTAGTCTACTGACTCTCTTCTGGAAACACTCTCATAGACACAGTCAGAAATAATGGTTGACTAGCTATCCAATACGAAAAGGCAAAAAGATACGACACCAGAAGAATAGCTCCCCAGGTTGAAAGGTGTCCAGAATGCTACTGGGGGAAGAGCATAGAACAATTACTAATAGCTCCAGAAAGGATGAAGTGGAGGGGGCCAAGCAGCTGGGTCAAAGTGGAAATCATGCTCAGCTGTGGATGTGTCTGGTGGCGAAAGTAAAGTCCGATGCTGTAAAGAAAAATATTGCATAGGAACCTGGAATGTTAGAGCCATGAGTCAAGGCAAATTGGATGTGGTCAACCAGGAGATGGCAAGAGTGAATATCAGCATCTTAGGAATCAGTGAGCTAAAATGGATGAAAATGAGTGGAATTTAATCGCTGATACTAAAGCTGAAGCTTCAGTACTGTGGCCACCTGATGTGAAGAGCCAACTCCTTGGGAAAGACCCTGATACTGGAAAAGACTGAAGGCAGAAGGAGAGCGGGTGGCAGAGGGTGAGATGGTGAGACAGCGTCACGGACTCAGTGGACATGAATCTGCGCAAACTCCGAGAGATAGCGAAGGACAGGGAGAAGGCAGTGGCACCCACTCCAGTCCTCTCGCCTGGAAAATCCCATGGATGGAGGAGCCTGGTGGGCTGCAGTCCATGGGGTCGCTAAGAGTCGGACACGACTGAGTGACTTCACTTTGACTTTTCACTTTCATGCACTGGAGAAGGAAGTGGCAATCCACTCCAGTGTTCTTGCCTGGAGAATCCCAGGGACAGGGGAGCCTGATGGGCTGTCGTCTATGGGGTCGCACAGAGTCAGACATGACTGAAGCGAGTTAGTAGCAGCAGCAGCAGGGGAACCTGGCGTGTTCCAGTCCTTGAGGTTGCAAAGAGTTGGACACAACTTAGCAGCTGAACAGCTACAAGCTATCTGGGTATCCCTTAGCCCAGTCAGGTTGAAATGAGGTAATCATCACATGACTCTCATTTTCAGATCTCCCCAATAAATATGCCACCCTTGAACCGTGCCCACCGTCTTTGCCCAATGAAGCTGTGTGCTTCTGTTGCCCTTGCTTGGAGAGATCTGGCCTCCCCAGGATAAAGGCCAGAAATTCNTCGTCTATGGGGTCGCACAGAGTCAGACATGACTGAAGCGAGTTAGTAGCAGCAGCAGCAGGGGAACCTGGCGTGTTCCAGTCCTTGAGGTTGCAAAGAGTTGGACACAACTTAGCAGCTGAACAGCTACAAGCTATCTGGGTATCCCTTAGCCCAGTCAGGTTGAAATGAGGTAATCATCACATGACTCTCATTTTCAGATCTCCCCAATAAATATGCCACCCTTGAACCGTGCCCACCGTCTTTGCCCAATGAAGCTGTGTGCTTCTGTTGCCCTTGCTTGGAGAGATCTGGCCTCCCCAGGATAAAGGCCAGAAATTCGGCTCCTGGCGTCTGTGAGCAGTCTTTCCTGAATCATGATTTTTCAAATTGTTACCCGCCTTTGGTCATTTTCCAGTACTGTTAGAAAATGATTTTGTCTAGTTTTATGCTTGTTTTCTGTGAAGAAAAATTGCTCCATCTTCTCATGAAGACATTACTAGAAATCTTGCCCTTTGTAATTTTGCAGAACTGTATTTTATTATACATCTCTCCAAGTTTAAACATTTAGAAAATAAGATAACTTTCTCAAGTCACTCATAATGAATTGCCAGAGATAGCTATTGGTAACATTATAGATATACCCTTTTATATCTTTTCAGCCATATACATTTTAAAATGGAATAATTTGATGTATACTTTAATTACGGTAAAATGCACATAACACAGTCTTCCATTTCAACCATTTTTACGCATACAGTTCTGTGGCATTAAGTACTTTCACATT
Source organism: Neotragus moschatus (assembly GCA_006410615.1). Classification (NCBI taxonomy): domain Eukaryota; kingdom Metazoa; phylum Chordata; class Mammalia; order Artiodactyla; family Bovidae; genus Neotragus; species Neotragus moschatus. The sequence continues at coordinate 342,731 of SJYA01000238.1, read as the reverse complement.
TTTGTGCAGCCGTCACCATAACCCACCTCGAGAAATTTTTCATCTTCCCCAACTGTAACCGTGTACACAGGGAATTCTCTGGCAGTCCAGTGGTCAGCATTTCCACTAAGTCCTGGGTTCAGCCTCTGGTTGGGGAACTAAGATCTCACAAACCACCAGCTCGGCCATAAAACCGCACACAAAACAACACCAGCTGTGCACCCGCTCAGCATCAGCTCCCCGCCTCCTCCCACCTCAGGCAGATGCCATTCCACTTCCCGGCTCCTTGAAACTTACTACGCCAGCTATCCGGGTAGGATCACACAGTATTGGTCCTTTGCCACCGGCTTATTTCACCTAGCATGGCGTCCTCACGGTTCATCCACATTGCAGACGTGCTGGAATTCCCACCCTGTTTAGGCTGAGTAATAATGTTCCATTGTTCTCTTGTTTGCTGTTGTTCAGCCGCTAAGTCGTGTCCGACTCTGCGACCCCTCGGACTGCAGCAGGCCAGGCTTCCCTGTCCTTCTCTGTCTCCCGGAGCTTGCTCAAACTCACGTGCACTGAGCTGGTGACGCCGCCCCACCACCCCGGCTGTGTGTATGCACAGCATCTGGCTTACCCGTTCATCTTGGACTGCTTCGCACTGAGGTTGTTTCTGCTTTGGGCTACTGTGAATAGTGCTGCTGTGAGTGTGGGTATGCACGGATATGTACCATTTCTTTGGGATGTATACCCAAAGAGGAATTGCTGGGTCCCGTGACCGTCTGGTTGGTTTTTTGAAGACTCGCTGTAATGTTTTCCACAGCAGCTGTTCCAGCAACGTACAAGGGTTCCAGTTTCTCTGCATCCTCGCCAACGCTGGTTATCTTTAGTTTTTCATAACATCCAAATGAGTGTGCGGTGGTGTCTCCTTTCAGTTTCTCCTGGAATTTCCCTAACGACGAGTGACGCCGAGCACACTCCGCGTGCTTATTGGCTACTCCTACGTCTTCTTTGGAGACAGAGGTATTTAAGTTCTTTGTCCATTGAAAACTCAGGCTGACTTTCTGTTGTTGTTACTGTCGAGATATAGGGGTTATTTATTCATTTTAAATCGAGGTATCGTTGACATGCAACACTGATGTTTTCCTTGAGCAATATGGTGATCTGATATTTGTATACACGGTGATGGTCACCGCAGTAAGTCTAGTTGGCATCTGCCACCTTGTATGGTAACAGATATTTTTCTTGTGATGAGAGCTTCTTACTCTCAGCAATGTTCAAATCTGCAACACAGTGTTATTAGTAACACTGTACATGACATCCCCATGACTTTTCCACTTTGTAACCTGGAGGCTGGGCTTTGTGACCCATCTCACTCACTTATTCCATCTTCTGCCCTTGCCTCCGGGAACCACCAGTCTCTTCTATCCATGAGTTCCTTTTTGTGTTTCTGTTCTAGATTCCACGGGTACGTGATATCATATGGCATTTCTTTCTCTGACTTGTTTTGCTCAGCATAATGCCCTCGGGGTCCACTCAGGTTGCAAACGGCAAGATTTCGTTCTTTTTGAGGGCTCTGGAGCCTTCCACCCCACACCCATTTTCTTTATTCATCCACTCATGGACGCTGGAGTTGCTTCCGTATCTTGGCTGTTGCGAGTAATGCTCCAGTGAACGTGGAGGCGCATATATCCTTCAAAGTTAGTGTTTTAATTTTCTTCAGATAAACACCCAGAAGTGAGACTGCTGGATCATATGGTAGTTCTGTCGTTAATTTTTTGAGGAAACTTCCTAACATTTTCCACAATGGCTGCACCAATTTACATTCCCACCAGCATTACATAAAAGTTCCCTTTTCTCCACATCCTCACGACACTTGTTTTCTCTTGCCTTTTTGATTACGGCCACTCTAACAGGAATGAGATAAAATCTCGCTGCGATTTTGGTTTGCATTTCCCCGATGACTATTGACGTTGAGCATCTTTTCATGTACCTGTTGGTCATCTGTATGTCTTCTTTGGAAAAATATCTATCTGGTTCCTCTTCTCATTTTTAAATTGGATGGTTTGTTTTTTATGCTATTGAGTTGCGTGAGCTCCTTATATATTTTAGATACTAACTTCATATCAGATATGTGATTTACAAATATTTTCTCCCATGCAGTAGGTTACCTTTTCATTTGTTGATGGTTTACTTTTTAAAAAAACGTTTTTAAAGCTTTAAGCTTATTGGCTGCACTGGGTTTCCACTCTATGCACAGGCTTCCCCAGGTGCAGCCGGCAGGGGCTTCTCTCTGGGTGCGGTCAGGGGTGCCCGTGGCGGTGGCTTCTCCTGTCGTGGAGCACGGGCTCCAGGCTCCGGGCTCCGTAGTTGTGACACACGGGCTTGGTTGCCTCTCGGCACGTGGAATCTTCCCAGAGCAGGGATCAAACCCATGTCCCCTGCACTGGCAGGTGGATCCTTAACCACTGGACTGCCAGGAAAATCCTGATTTCCTTTGAGAGGCTTTTATTTTCGGCTTCTGTTGCTTTTGGCATCAGTTTTTTTAAAAAATCATCACCCAGACCTATGTCAAGGAGCTTCCTGAGGAGTTCTCTGTATATTCTGGATATTAATGCCTTATTAAGTATATAATTTGGAAATATTTCCTTCTGTTCTATGTACTGTCTTTCTACGCTGATATCAGTGTTCACTGATGCAGGAAAGTTCTTACTTTTGACAAAGTTCAACTTATCCATTCTTTTTCTTTTGTTATCTATGCTTTTGGTGTCATATCCAAGAAATCATTGCAAATCCAACACCATATAGCTTTCCCCCCATGTTTTCTTGTAGGTCTGTAATAGTTTGAGCTCTGACACTTAGAGCTTTGATCCATCTTCAGTTAATTCTAGTGCATACAGTGTAGAGGGTAAGGTAAGGGCCCAACTCAATCGGTCAGTTATTTTGCACATGGATGTCCATTTTTCCCAATACCACTTGCTGAAAAGACCATACTTTCCTTATTGGATGGTTTTGACACCCTTGTTCAAAATTATTTACCCGTATACGCCAGGATTTATTTGGGGCTCTCTAGAAACATTACTTTGCCAACAAAGGTCCGTCTAGTCAAGGCTATGGTTTTTCCAGTGGTCATGTATGGATGTGAGAGTTGGACTGTGAAGAAGGCTGAGTGCTGAAGAATTGATGCTTTTGAACTGTGGTGTTGGAGAAGACTCTTGAGAGTCCCTTGGACTGCAAGGCAATCCAACCAGTCCATTCTGAAGGAGATCGGCCCTGGGATTTCTTTGGAAGGAATGATGCTGAAGCTGAAACTCCAGTACTTTGGCCACCTCATGCGAAGAGTTGACTCATTGGAAAAGACTCTGCTGCTGGGAGGGATTGGGGGCAGGAGGAGAAGGGGACGATGGAGGATGAGATGGCTGGATGGCATCACCGACTTGATGGACGTGAGTCTGAGTGAGCTCCGCGAGTTGGTGATGGACAGGGAGGCCTGGCGTGCTGCGGTTCATGGGGTCGCAGAGTCGGCACGGCTGAGTGCCTGAACGGCCCTGAGCCTCTCCGTTGGCCTATATGTCTGTGGTTGTGCCAGTATCATGCTGGTTTGATTACTGTAGCTGTGTAGGAAGCTTTGAAACCAGGAACCGTGAGACCCCCCACTTTGTACTTCTTTTTCAAGGCTGTTTTGGCTACTGTGGATCTCAAGATTTCACGTGAACTTCAGGATGGATTTTTGTGTTTCTGCAAAAAAAATGTGGTTTGGATTTTGATAGGAATTGTGTTGAACCTGTAGGTGATATGCACTGTTTTTTATTTTTATTTTTTTTAATGTGTCATTCCAATTTTAATTTGAAATTTGTACACATAGATATGCACTGTTTTTAAACTGTCTTTTTTCAATGAAATGTTGTGGGTATATGAGCAGTAGTCAGGAATATCTTCTTCGCTCCTGCCTTACTTTGACACATTGTTTTAAGGGCTGCATAGACTGACACATTGTTTTAAGGGCTACATAGTATTCTACTATACGGATACACTCTAATTTACTTAGTCACACTCTGTGCTATGCCTAGTCACTCAGTTGTGTCCAGCTCTTTTCAAACCCACAGACTGTAACCCTCCATCCGTGGGGATTCTCCAGGCAAGAATACTGGAGTGGGTTGCCATGCCCTCCTCCAGGGGATCTTCCCAACCCAGGGATCGAGCCCAGGCCTCCTGCATTGTGGGCAGATTCTTTACCAGCTGAGCCACCAGGGAAGCCCAAGAATACTGGAGTGGGTAGCCTCTCCCTTCTCCAGGGGATCCTCCTGACCCAGGAGTCGAACTGAGGTCTCCTGCGTTGCAGCCGGATTCTTTACCAGCTGAGCTACCAGGGAAGCCCCAATCACACTCTATTGTTTGGTATTTAGGCTATTTCCCACTTTTTATTTTCTAAAGAATACATGATAACTACTTTTGTACCATTATCTTTCCAAACATGGACTTTTTCTGGAGAGGGTGGTCATCATTGAGTTTTAACTACAGAAAGTTGAGCAGGGAAAGAACTTTAAAAACTATTTTCTTGGAACCTCTTCATTTTTTAGAAGTCTTTCCTGATTTTGTTACAATATTGCTTCTGCTTTGTGTTTTGGTTTTTTGGCCATGAGGCATGTGGGATCTTAGCTTCCCAACCAGGGGTCGAACCTGCAGCCCCTGCCTTGGGAAGCAAAGCCGTAACAACCGGACCACCAGGCAAGTCCCGGGATCCCTCCATTTTGCAAGTGAAAAACGAAAGGTTCCCGAAGCATCGGTGGATTGTGAATGCTCGGGCTCTTAGCTATGGCTGGGCTTGAACCCTGACTCCGTCACTAACTAACAAGCTAGATGAGTTTCAAAGTATCAGCCTGCCAGGCTCTTCTGTCCATGGGATTCTCTAGGCAGGAATAGTGCACTGGGTAGACACTCCCTTCTCCAGGGAATCTTCCCAACCCAGGGATCGAACCCTAGTCTCCTGAATTGTAGGCAGATTCTTTACCACCTGAGCCTCCAGGGAAACCCCTAGATGAGTTTAGGTAACTACCTTAATCTTCCTTCATGGGTAAAATGGGAGTAACAAAAAAAAGAGAGAGAGAGAGAGTAACAATACTCAGCTTATAGGGCAAATGAATTAGCTCAGAGCCCCGTATAAATTACACATTCAATAAACACTTCTCCCACTCTTTATCCCCAGGATGCCTGAAATTAGAACTCAGGATCTTTCTTAATCTAGTCTTTCTATGACTAGAACAGAGACTGCAGATACTTTTAAAAATTGTTTGGCCGTGTGGCATTCGAGATCTTAGTTTCCCTCACCAGGAATCTCACTCAAACCCCCTGGAGTGAAAGCGCGGAGTCTTAACCACTGGACCACCAGGGAAGCCCCCTGAGATACTTTTTCACACTTTTTCGTAGTCTCATTGGAAAGAAAGGAAAAGATACCCTTTCTCCTCCTTCTGTCTAACCACAATCCTTACTAAATAACTAATTCATATTTATATTAATTATATAATCTCATATATGTTATATGTACTTACATTAACTTATACTATCAGTTCAGTTCAGTCGCTCAGTCATGTCCGACTCTCTGCAACCCCATAAATCGCAGCACACCAGGCCTCCCTGTCCATCACCAACTCCCGGAGTTCACTCAGACTCACGTCCATCGAGTTGGTGATGCCATCCAGCCATCTCATCCTCGGTCGTCCCCTTCTCCTCCTGCCCCCAATCCCTCCCAGCAGCAGAGTCTTTTCCAATGAGTCAGCTCTTCACATGAGGTGGCCAAAGTACTGGAGCTTCAGCTTTAGCATCATTCCTTCCAAAGAAATCCCAGGGCCGATCCCCTTCAGAATGGACTGGTTGGATTGCCTTGCAGTCCGAGGGACTCTCAAGAGTCTTCTCCAACATCACAGTTCAAAAGCATCGATTCTTCAGCGCTCAGCCTTCTTCACAGTCCAACTCTCATATCCATAACTTATATTGTATACAGTATAAAATGAGAGTTTGTATTCATTATTTGCCAGGCAGTGTTCTAGGCACTTTACGCGTGATAATTCGTTTAACACTTCCCAGCAGGGAAAGTGGAAATCGGCGTGGACTGAGAAGGCACAAATCCGGGCGGCTGCCCTTTGGTCTGGAATGACAGAAGCAAAGCCGGCTGCGGGGGAACCGGGAAGCCATTCTCCTGCAGCCAGAGACACTGCACCTGTAAGACGCCGTAACTCACTTCTCTCCTACGAGATACAGCTCTGTAGCAACCAGTGGCTGCCACACCCCCTTTGCTGCTTTAGACGTTATCAGTAGGAGTTTTGGAGAAGGCTGGAATGTATGAAGCAAACATCTCGTTCCTGCCCCGAGGGTCTAAGTCCCTGGCACAGAGGAGCAGCCCTGCCTTCCAGGCCTAGTGCAGGGCAACAGCACACCACACCTAGCTACAGTCTGTGGTTTCCATGGGAGCAGGACTCTGAGTCCACACTGCCACCTAGACCCGAGGTCAGTCCCTTCAAACATTGCCCTGCTTCGTTGTGACGCTNATATCCATAACTTATATTGTATACAGTATAAAATGAGAGTTTGTATTCATTATTTGCCAGGCAGTGTTCTAGGCACTTTACGCGTGATAATTCGTTTAACACTTCCCAGCAGGGAAAGTGGAAATCGGCGTGGACTGAGAAGGCACAAATCCGGGCGGCTGCCCTTTGGTCTGGAATGACAGAAGCAAAGCCGGCTGCGGGGGAACCGGGAAGCCATTCTCCTGCAGCCAGAGACACTGCACCTGTAAGACGCCGTAACTCACTTCTCTCCTACGAGATACAGCTCTGTAGCAACCAGTGGCTGCCACACCCCCTTTGCTGCTTTAGACGTTATCAGTAGGAGTTTTGGAGAAGGCTGGAATGTATGAAGCAAACATCTCGTTCCTGCCCCGAGGGTCTAAGTCCCTGGCACAGAGGAGCAGCCCTGCCTTCCAGGCCTAGTGCAGGGCAACAGCACACCACACCTAGCTACAGTCTGTGGTTTCCATGGGAGCAGGACTCTGAGTCCACACTGCCACCTAGACCCGAGGTCAGTCCCTTCAAACATTGCCCTGCTTCGTTGTGACGCTATCAGAACATTTCAGCTCCACCTGAACGCCGCCCTTCTCCGGAGTTCTCCGGAAACCTTATCTTTTCCCGTTTGGTTCCTTTGCCGTGTCTTCTCCCTCACTGCAGTGGGTTGGAAAGCCTGCCTTTGCCGCATTATAGACCTGTTATCCATCAGGCCTTAGCTGGATTGGTTTGGGGCATAACTTTTTTAAACTTTATTTTTATTTGGAGGATAATTGTTTTACAATATTGTGTTGGCTTATTCCATACAAGAACGCCAATCACCCGCAAGTATATGTATAGTCCCTCCCTCTTGAACCTCCCCGCAACCCTCCACCCCATCCCACCCTCGAGGCTGTCACAGAGTTACACAGGGAGCCAACTCAGCTCCCTGTGTGACTCAGCGACTTGGGACCTTGCTTGTAAGCCTCAGCTCTGAGCATGCCCTTGAGAAACCGGGGCATGTAACCCCTCAGTTCAGGGCTTGGATATCAGAATCACCCACAGAACTTGGTAAAGCACAGATCGCTGGCCCCCACGGGGGTGCTGACCTCCCAGGGCCTGCGATTTGGGACGTCCCGGTGGGAACCCTAGAAGCTGCATTTCTAGCAAATTTCCAGAGGATGCTGATGCTGCTGACTCCGAAGGACCACACTTCGGAAACGCCGCCCTAATTAACGCGGACCACCTCCACAGAACAGCGTCGTGAGGGTCAACCGGTGGGAGCATGAAGAACTCGATTCAAGGTCTGGCATATGATACGTGTTCAATACATGCAAGCTAGCACTAGGCTCCAGCCAGTCCCTCCTAAAGGAACTCAGTCCTGAATACTCATTGGAAGGACTGATGCTGAAGCTTCTTGGCCACCTGATGCGAAGAACTGACCATTGGAAAAGACCCTGATGCTGGGAAGACTGTAGGTGGGAGGAGAAATGGACGACATGGGATGAGATGGTTGGATGGCATCACCGACGTGATGGACATGAGTCTGAATAAACTCCGGGAGTTGGTGATGGACAAGGAAGCCTGGTGTCCTGCAGTCCATGGGGCCACAAAGAGTAGGACGCGACTGAGCAAATGAACTGAACTGAACTGAAGAAGTTCACACTATTTGTCTTTCTCTGTCTGACTTACTTCATTTAATATGATAATCTCTAGGTCCATCCATATTGCTGCAAATTCTGCCTATTTCCTAATCAGACTGTCGGGGTTTTGGCGTGTTTGTTTTTTGCTGTTGGGTTCCATGAGTTCTTAACGTATTTTACGTGTCGATCTCTTAACAGATGCATGATTTGCAAATATTTCCTTCTGTTCCCTGGGTTGTCTTTTCATTTTGTGGGTGGTTCCCTTTGCTGTGCAGAAGCTTTTCATTTTGATGGAGAGTCGCGTATTTATTTTTGGGTTTTGGCCTTTGTTTTTGGCCTCATATCCAGAAACATCATCCCTACGATCGACATCAAGGAGCTTACCGCCATGCTCCCTTGTAGACAAAGAATACTCTGTAAGACAAATGTTGCTGAGACTGGGACCTGAATCTCCTTCTGCTCTCAGAATGGAAGGACGGGAACCATGGCCAACGTGATTTACTCTTTGGCAGCCACCCAGGGGTCCTCCTGGCCTCCTTCAGCAGCTCCTGCTGCCCCGGGCACACTGTCCTGTGACTCGGGACCGACTTTAGCTGGGCTCACATGGGCTTCCTACGGAAAACTGCTTTCCTGTCCCCTGGGCTGACACAGTCTATCACTAAAATCAAACCGTGGCAGTGCTTTTTCAAATCACAGAAAAATGAAAGGAAGGGAGAGAAGGTTTTCGCCTGAAAGTCCTTCCATGCCTGTTGCCTTTGGTCCACATTATCATCGAAGAGATGGTGGCGTCTGATTTTGCCCCAAATTAGGTCTCACCCACAGATATTTCGGAGCATCTCTGCAAAGCCAGTGGAGCGCTTTGGGGGAAGAGCTGGCTTGGACCCTCCAGGCTGGAAGCTGCCTGCTGGGCTCTGGCTCCACCCTTCCTGCACCAGCAGCCAGAAGGCGTCCGCCCCCACTCCAGGCCTGCTGGCCTTCTGCCTTGCTGGGGACGACCACCGTGTCTTCCTCTCCTGCGGGCTCTGCTCCCACCTGCCCTCCAGCTGGGGATGCCAGGGCGTGTTTTCCATACCCATCATCGCTCCTCCGGAGGCCTCCCCTGTCCTGCCCTGCACGCCCCAGACTGGGTCACCGCAGAGCTCAGCTCCCATCACGGCCGCATTGTAACCTGCATATAGGACCGAGTGACTCCTATCTGTCTTCACCAGAATGTGAATCTTCCAAGGGTAGACAGTGGGAACCGTGTGTGTGTGTGTATGAGACAGAACACATGCATGTGCGCTCACGTGTGTGCTGTTGCTGCTGTTTAGTTGCCAGTTCAGTTCAGTTCAGTTCAGTCGCTCAGTCGTGTCTGACTCTCTGCAACCCCATGAACCGCAGCACGCCAGGCCTCCCTGTCCATCACCATCTCCTGGAGTTCACTCAGACTCATATCCATTGAGTTGGNATTGTGCCCATCTTTGCATGAAATGTTCCCTTGGTATCTCTAATTTTCTTGAGGAGATCTCTAGTCTTTCCCATTCTGTTCTTTTCCTCTATTTCTTTGCATTGATTGCTGAGGAAGGCTTTCTTATCTCTTCTTGCTGTTCTTTGGAACTCTGCATTCAGATGCTTCTTGCTTTCCTTTTCTCCTTTGCTTTTCACTTCTCTTCTTTTCACAGCTATTTGTAAGTTGCTAAGTTGTGTCCAACTCTTTCACAACCCCATGGACTGTATCCTGCCAGGCTTCTCTGTCCATAGGGTTTCCCAGGCAAGAACACTGCAGTGGGTTGCCGTTTCCTCCTTCAGGAGATCTTCCCAACCCAGGGGCTGAAGCCCCCTCTCCTGCCTTGGCAGGCAGGTTCTTCGCCACTGAGCCTCCGAGGCAGCCCCCCTTGTGTGTTTCCTTACCTTGATTTCCACAGTCCTTACTGTAGAGTTTGCACACGTAAGCACTCAATAGATATGTATTGACTGGATGAGCGTGTGGTGCTGAGTACTTCTTTAGACTCTTTCCAGGAGCAGTGACTTTGTTTTATCAACAGAAGGACAGAGGCCCAGAGATGGGGCTTGCATTGGCAAATTCTCACAACTAGAAAGGGGCTGAGCTGGGACTCAAAGCCAGGCCTCCGACTCAGCCCAGTGCCCTTTGTCCGACTCTTAGCTGCCAGCCTCCCTCAAGGTTTGGCGTGTTAAACAGAAGCAGAGCGTTCAGAGGAAATTCACCGCAAGGCAGAGTGTTTACTAGCGATGACCTCACCTCCCCAGCAGTGAAAGGGCAGAAAAGAGCTGAAAAGAGAATACCTTTCCAGTGAACGCGCTGGGCTGGCCAGGCCCTGCTGACTCACGGAGAAGGTTTCACTTTATAAGGGCTTCTCTGGGGCGCCCCCTGGGTGTGCCTTTCGCCCCGAGTCCAGGTCTGGGAGGGGGCAGCTGGCAGGGCTCTCGACTTGAAGCCCCGGCTCTGCCAGCTGGGCATCCAGGGGCCCTTCCCTCCCCGTCTTGAGTACAAGTCCTTCCTTATCTGGAACCTGTCTCTCAGCCTCGTGGATGAGCAGGCTTGTGTTAATAGCACACACCCAAGTTTCGGTGGGTCCGGCTGCCCACTGCCCCTCAGACACCTGGCCTCACCAGACTTTACCTGGTTGGGTCTGGGAGTCCCAGGGTGCCTCCTGGGCCCCCAGGGCTCACAAATCCTGGTTGCATTCATCTGCAGCCCGTGTCTCTTGTTCTTGATGTCACCGAGGCCCCAGTGGCCAGGGCCATCTGAAGGAATAGGGAGAGTCACGCCAAGAGCTGGTTTCCAAGGCTCCCGGCCCCCGCGGGGTCCACTGGGTCTGCAGGTCCTGTTTCTGCAGAAGGTGAGGAAAAGCTGCCCTTAGCACTCTGCTCACACCTTGGTGCCTGCAGCCAGAGCTGCCTGCCCCCCGCCGGGGCACCCCTGGCACCCCTCCACAGGGCATGCACACAGTGCCACCACGGGAGTCCACGTTCTGCCTCATCTTCTAAACGACACTTCTGCCTTTGAGCCATCCCTGCGGCTCCAGGCCCTGCACTGATACTGTCACCAGCTAACCCTGCAGACAGTCCTGAGTCCTGTTTTGGTTCTTGGTGTGTGTATGGGGGGGGGGGGGCATTCCCTGAGGGCTCAGCGGTAAAGAATCCACTTGCAACTAAGCCCATGCAACTGGCGAGTCCTGGAGCTGCAACAAAAGATTCCATAGGATGTAACCAAGACCCGATGCAGCCAAATAAATGGATAAATAAGTAAATATAAAAAAGAACCCACTTTCAGTGCTGGAGTCCCAGAAGATACATGTTCGGTTCCTGGGGCGGGAAGATCCCCTGGAGAGGGGAATGGCTACTTCCTCTAGTACTCTTACCTGAAAGAGTACACACGGCCCAGAGGGTCACAAACAGTCAGACATGACTCGGCACAGTCACTCAGGACTGCAACCCTCCAGCCACGTCCGCACACTGCGAAGACTTCTCACGGTCGCTGGGAAGCTGTCGCCCACCTATTTCATTTCACAGGGCTCCCTGTGCTGTCCAGCAGCTTCTCACTGGCCGTCCGTTTTGGGCACAGCCGTGTGCACCCGTCGGCCCCCATCCCTCGGCTCGCCTCACCCCCTTTCCCATTTGGTGCCCACGTGTTTCTGTCCCCTGTGTCTGCGCCTCTGCGCCTCTCCATCTCTGTGCCTCTGCACCTCTGCGTCTCGTCTCTGTGCCTCTGCGCCTCTGCGCCTCTCCATCTCTGCGCCTTCTGTGCCTCTGCGCCTCTGCATCTGCTTTGCAACAGGCTCATCTGTGCCATTTCTCTAGAGTCCACACAGACGTGTTGAAAGCGAAAGTCGCTCAGGCGAGTCTGACTCTGCGACCCCGTGGACTGTACACAGTCCATGGAACTCTCCAGGCCAGAATACTGGAGTGGGTAGCCTGTCCCTGCTCCAGCCCCTCTTCCCGACCCTGGGATGGAACCGGGGTCTCCTGCGCTACAGGCGGATTCTTTACCAGGTGAGCTGCTACAGGTGTCAACACGCGACGTTTGTCCTTGTCTTTCTGACTCGCTTCGCTCTGCGTGACAGACTCTAGGTCCACCCACATCTCTACAAATGACCAAGATTCCGTTCCTTTTCACGGTTAAGTGCATTTCATATACATATACACACACCCCATCTCCTTTATCCAGTCATCTGTCAGTGGCCATCTAGGCTGCTTCCATGTCCTGGCTGTTGTAAACAGTGCTGCAGTGAACACTGGGGTGCCTGTGTTGTTTTGAATTGTGGTTTCTCAGGGTGTGTGCCCAGGAGTGGGATTGCTGGGCTGTGTGGAAGTTCCACTTTCAGCTTTTTTAGGAAACTCCATACTTCTCCTTCTCCACAGTGACCAAATCAATTCACATTCCCACCAACAGAGCAAGGGAGTTAGTTCCCCTTTTCTCGCACCCTTTCCAGCACTTACTGTTTGTAGACTGTTTTGGCGATGGCCATTCTGAGCCTGTGAGGGGACACCGCATTGTGGCTCGTTTGCATGCCTCTAACAGCTGGTGGTATTGGACATCTTTTCACGTGCCCCTGGGGCGTCTGTCTGTCTTCTTTGGGGAAATGTCTATTTAGGTCTTGGGTCCATTTTTTTTTATTAGGTTGTTTACTGTTTGTATATTTGGGAGATCACCTGCTCAGTTTAGTGATGGAGAAGCTGAAGCTGAGAAATCTGCCCAAACCTCAGCAGCGAGAGGGACAGGGCTGCCGCGGGAACAGGCCTCTCAGGTCGCCCCTGTGTTCCTCACCCTGTGAGCTGTCTGCTGCGGAGACGCACATCCAGGGGCACACACAGAAGGACCTGCAAGGTGAGCCCCAGGCACTCACGAGGAGGATCCCAGGAATTCCCGGCACTGCCGGCGGCTGCTGGAAGTAGTTGGGGTGATGTCATACACCGGGGCTGACGGATTGCCACGATTGGCAGGTGTTTTTGCTCTGTTGGAAGCGGTTAACGGTTAAGCCGAAGGCAGAGGGTCAGAAAGGGGAAGGAAGTGTGAATTTTGACCCAAGGCCACAGGCTCTCCAAGGTGGGGGAGGACGGGAGGGAGCTGGAGCAGGGAACCAGCCGGCCCCCCCTCCCCCCACCGCAGCCCTGTCCACGGCTCTGCTCCTCTGGGTCAGGAACAGCCCGCATGCTGGCTGCAGGTACACAGAACTGGGTTCTGCCCCGGTACTGCCATTTCCTGGCTGTGGGCCTTGGCCAAGCTCCCCCCTGCCCATCTGAGTCTTGTGTTCTCGTAAATGTAAAATGAGACTGCCTACCCCCTACTTCATAAAGGGGTCGGGAGATCACAAGAGACGAGCCAGGCGAAGGGCTCTGCATGGAGTGCCCGCTTGATAGATGTGGATTTCCGTCTCTCTCCACCATGTGGAATATCAGTACCAACTTCCATCCGCTTGAGAGAGCGGCGAACCCTAGGTTTGAAACCCACGTCTGTCATTTCCTGGCTGTTAAACCTGGAGAAAGTCGTTTCCCCTCCCTGAAGCCCAGCTCCCCAACTAGAAATGGGGATGATGGGTGCCACATAGCAGGGTTTGGAGCAAGGTTCCGGTCCTATAACAAGAGCTAATGTTAATGAAGCTCTGCTTTGTGCCAGGAGTCTGAGTTGTCTGAGGGTCTGCCTTTCCGACAAGTCCTTGGTGGTACTGATGCTGCTGATCCAGGGACCATACTTTGAGTCGTGAGGTGAGAGATGAAGGTCAAGGGGTCTTGGGGTTGGGGGGGTGAGTGAAGCAGAGGCCCCTGCTAGAAGACTTTTTAGTGGGCTCTTGCCTGCAGGATGCCACTGTTCAGGAGCAGCCAAAGACCTTGCAGTTTACTAAATATGTTTATTCTGGGGGGGCGGTGGCCATCAGTTCTTGGCCCCTGGGTGCCCTAGCGCAGCAGGAGACTGACAAGGGCCTGCTACAGCCTAAAGCGTAAGAAGCCTGGTTGCCCAAGCACAGGCCCCGGGGGTTCTGAAACAGGCTGGAGATCAGGCAGACTGCCTGCAGGCGAGGGCCCTTAAGCTGGGTGTCCAAGGATGGCGAGGAGTCAGCCAGGTAGAGGAGGGGGCGGAGGAGGTGTGGTGTGGGGACAGGACCACACAGACCCGCTCCCGGGACATAGTCCACCTCCGCGTCATCATTTTACAGCCTTGTGCAGAGAAGAGCACCGAGGCTGGGAGGCAGGGAGAGCTGGGGTTTGCTGACATGCGGAGTCACTGCCGTGCTGTGTGAGCGGATGCCACAGCTTCTGGGCCTCAGCATCCTCTTCTGTCGGGTGGAGGGGATGTGGACTGAGAGGCTAGCAAGAGGCAGCAACACAGAGATCCAGTATCTGAGCAGAGAGCTCCTGGTCTCCCGGGGGCCCCTTGGGTGGGGAGCCCCTGCCCTTTGGGGCTCTACTTGCCCCCTCCCACCCCAACAAGCAAGCTCTCAGGTGAGGATGGGGAGCCTGCCAGGGTGCCAGGGAGATGGATTTTGTCACAGCCTCAGATCTTAGCACCCTGGGTTCTTGTCTGGCAAGAACCCAGAGACCTGGCCGAGATAACAGGACTGTTATCATGGTCAACAGACTCCTCCTGGGATACAGAGGGAGGAATAGAACAGCCTCTGTTTGTCCTCGCCTGGCAGGTCAGCCAGCAGCTTCCGACCTCCCAGACGGCTTAAATCAGCTGCTGCGACCCGGGGCTGACCTGCTTTCAGGGCTGTGCCTCCTCCGTACCCACCACCTCCAGCCCACCTCCCTCTCCATCCCGACTTGCTTGTCCATGTGCTCATTTCTTCCTCTTGGGTTTCTCTGTTTATCCAGAGGCGCAGCACGGCGTGATCGCCTGAGCCTTGGTGTCAGGTCTGGGCTGGAGTCTCTGGGCTCCAATTCTTTGGGTGGGCTACTTACCCCGCAGGTGACCAAAAGTTCTAGTTTGCCTGGGGCAGAGGGGTTCCTGTGACATGGGATTTTCAGTTGTAAAACAGGGCTGGTTCCAGAAAAATTGGAGTCGGTCACTCTGTTTACCTCTCTGAGCCTCAGCTCGCCTGAGAACTGGGGGTGGCTGTCTCTGCTGAGGGGATTAAGGAGGATAACACAGGAAGCGTGTGGCGCCCAGCACGGGGTGAGCCGCCAGTGCGGTGCCAGCTACTTCTCCGCCTGGAGGGAATCGCAAGACTCCGTCCTGAGTTTCTCACCTCCCTTACTCCCGTGACCTTTTCAAATGGACGCAGAAGCAGATCTGGGGGCGCGTCTGCACTTAAGAAGTCATTAAACCTGTCTGCAGTGCTTTGGCTCAAAATGCCTTTTGACTGACAAGCCGAAAGCAGATGAACAGAGGCGGTTTAGTAAAGAAAGAGAGACAGACGGGAAACCACGGGGCCGGGTCCACTTCGACTCTGCGATTACCTTGCTGTGTGACCTTTCACAAGTTGCTTTGCCACTTGGAGCTTCAGTTTTCCCACCTGCAAAATAGAGGGCTCTCAGCGCAGCCTGCAGCTGTAACACTCTCCAGTCCTACATGCTGTGAGAGAGGAAGTATTGGGGATGGGACGGCTTGGTTGGAGCCAGTAAAAGGCTGAGGAGGAAGTGAAACTGCCCTCCTAGGTGGGACCTGAACCCAGACACACCTCAGGGTGGGACTTGACCCCACAGTCCCTGACTTGGGGGGGATTCGAAACAACTGTCTTTTCATTAAAACCCCTCACCTGGTGCCAGGACTTACTGACGCTCAGGTTCTTTTGTCTCATCACAGAGTTCAGTTCAGTTCGGTTCAGTCGTGTCTAACTCTTTGCGAACCCATGAACCGCAGCACGCCAGGCCTCCCTGTCCATCACCAACTCCCGGAGTTCACTCAGACTCACGCCCATCGAGTCAGTGATGCCATCCAGCCATCTCATCCTCAGCGTCCCCTTCTCCTCCTGCCCCCAATCCCTCCCAGCATCAGGGTCTTTTCCAATGAGTCAGCTCTTCTCATGAGGTGCCCAGAGTACTGGAGTTTCAGCTTTAGCATCATTCCTTCCAAAGAAATCCCAGGGCTGATCTCCTTCAGAATGGACTGGTTGAATCTCCTTGCAGTCCAAGGGACTCTCAAGAGTCTTCTCCAACACCACAGTTCAAAAGCATTAATTCTTTGGCTCTCAGCCTTCTTCACAGTCCAACTCTCACATCCATACATGACCACAGGAAAAACCATAGGACGGACCTTAGTCGGCAAAGTAGTCTCTGCTTTTGAATGTGATATCTAGGTTGGTCCTAACTTTTCTTCCCAGTAAGCGTCTTTTAATTTCATGGCTGCAGTCACCATCTGCAGTGATTTTGAGTGTGAGGCAAAGAGGTGAAGAGTGAGTTTGTCGGCATGAGATGCTTGTGAGAAATTCAAGCGGGCAGGCAAGGGAGTGCAGTCCCGAGGAAAAGGAGGGCTACCCTTGTATAATCAAAGAAAAAGCGGGGAGGGCAGAAGGCCACCATCTTCCTCACTCTTGGGCAGACACCAAGGCTTTCATCACTCATTCGCCTTTGACCCTATATGGTCTAAGCAGGACTGTCATGGCGTGATTGAAATCATATGTGTGTTAGCAAAAGGGCGGTAACATATAATAAAATATGGTAATTCACCTTGGGTTTCAGGGTAATTTCCCCTTTCCCCTAGTTTTTTCACCTTTTACCTGTATTCCTGTATTAACTATATGCAGAAATGCTGTTTTTCAAGGACCATTAACTCCCTGACTTCAGGTAGCAAGATTCAGACCCCATATCTACTGTCCTGTGCTTTAACAGTCAGGGCTTGTGGCTTGAGTGTGCCTGGCGCTTAGACGCACCTGGCCTTCCTTCAAAGCAGTGTAAACTGTTGCTAGGTTACTGGATTCTTTCCCTGAGGAGTCACTGGCCTACAGCAGTCTCCCAAACTCCCTTAAAACCCCCTCTCTATCTTTGATCCCATAGTGGGACTCCTAAATGATCTATTTAATTATCTTACACTATCCTTTTCTTTAGGAACCAAGATTTTGGTTCCTTCTTAAGCACTGACTAAAATTTTGAAAATGGTGCAAAGCAGAAAATGACTAAGGCATCTTACTGATAGAGCGGTTGACCGACGTCTGCACAGCAGGCTGGACGTGGCCTCACGACGCCAGGCCACTGGACATTGATCTGCTCCCCCCTGTATTTGCCGTCCATTCATCTCCTCCTTCATTCCCCTCTTTGTTCAATCATTCTTTCACTGAGTGATTCACACAGTGATCGATAGCATGGGCTCTGAAACCGATCCACCTGGATTCAAATTCAGGCTCTGCCNCGACGCCAGGCCACTGGACATTCTTCTGCTCCCCCCTGTATTTGCCGTCCATTCATCTCCTCCTTCATTCCCCTCTTTGTTCAATCATTCTTTCACTGAGTGATTCACACAGTGATCGATAGCATGGGCTCTGAAACCGATCCACCTGGATTCAAATTCAGGCTCTGCCAATTATTACATGAGCGCGGCAAGTTACTGAACTTTTCGGTGCCTCTGTTTCCTCCTCTATAAAACGGACACAGCAGAAATACCTGGCTCTCGGGGGTGGACTGCACGTTAAGGGTCTCAAGCCAGTGCCCGGCACTGACAAAGTGCAGTACACGTGTGCCATCACGGTTTATTCTGTCGCCGTTTACCAGGAGACGGCTCCATGGCAGGCACTGGGCTGGGCAGCCACTAGGGGTCCAGATCTGGAGGGCAGTCCCCGACCTCGAGAAAGTCATAAAGGGACACACTGACAGTCATGGAGTCACACGGTGAGTGCTGCAGTGTTGTGTAGGTAAGCACAGGGTGCTATGGGAACAGAGAGGAGGGGCACCCGGTCTGGGTGGGTTGGGCCCGCGAGGGGTGTGTGCCCAGGAAGATTTCCTGGCAGAGATGCCACTCGATCTGAGTCTTGAGATACAGGTACATGGTAGCCAGGAAGTGAAGAGGGTGGGGTGGTGGGAAATTCTGGCAGAGGAAACAGCTTGTGCAAAGACTTGGAGGGGAGAATATGGATGTTTAGGGGACAGATGTGGTTTGCTATGACTTGCTGGGGTGTGGGTAGGTGGTCTCTGAAGCCAGAGGAACAGTAAAGCTTTAAGTACACTGGATATTCCAGAACTGCTAAAAAGTTAATATTTTGTCAGGTAGGCCAGGATCCCCGACTTTTAAGCTCATGCTCTAAAATACACACACACAAAAGGTCCATTATATGGAGATTTATTCATGAATAAATTGTATACATATACACGCAAATGTATCGTGTATAAGACACAACAATATAAGCATTTAATTGGATTTTTTCCTTTGGCTATTGAATTTGTGAGTTCTTTATACATTTTGGATATCAGTTTCTTATTAGGTATATGATTGGCAAAAATTTTCTCCCATTTGGTAGGTTGCCTTCTAGTTTTGTGGATGGTTTCATTTGCTAAGCAAAAGCTTGTTAGTTTGATGTAGCCCCACTTGTTTATTTTTGCTTTTGTGGCCTTTGCTTTCACTGGCAAAATCAACACCAAGACTGATGCCAAGAAGCTCACCCCCTGTATTTTCTTCTAGGAGTTTTATGGCTTTAGGTCTTACAGTCAAGTCTTTTTCCCCCTTGTGAATAATTATTTAATATAATTTGGTGGATTGTGATACTTTGAAAAGAACTGCCAGCAAAGATCCTTTTAGAATTTCACTTATCTTCGGCTGTGCTGGGTCTCCGCTGCTGCGTGCGAGCTCTCTCCAGCCGTGGTTCACGGGGGCTGCTCTGCGTCGGGCCGGGGGGGCTTCTCGCTGCGGCTGTGTCTCCTGTTGTGGAGCACGGGCTCCAGAGTGTGTGCTCCGTAGCTGCGGCTCACGGGCTCAGTTGCCCTGTAGCGTGTGCGATCTTCCCAGACCAGGGACCGAACCCACGTCTCCTGCGCTGGGACTGGACCACCTAGGACGTCCAAAGATCACTTTTTAAGGTAGCTAACTTTCAAAGAGTCTAAGGCAACAGGAGAATCACGTAACAAAGCACATGAAGTTAGAACCAGAACTTGAAACCATTCATTCTCTGTCGGAATCTATGATCCACTTTGAGTTAATTTTTGTGTAAGACACTGGTCCTGTTCCATTCATTTGTATGTGGTTATTCAGTTTCCCCAACAGAAATAAAAATAACACATATAAACATAAATCCTGGTACTTTCTCTCCTTTGTGCCCAGTGGCTCCTCTGTGTATCTCCTGAAATGCGTCTCCCTTCTCCCACTTTCAAGCTCACTGCTCTATACTGCGGGCACATGGGAGAGATGCGGGTTTTTACCTTTGAAAGGTCCTTTGGACACTGAGAGAGGCTGCAATCCCTACAGTCATTAAAAGGAAGACAAAGTTGTGTATTACTAACACTGCAAGCTGTTACCATATTAAAATAATACATTAAAGAAAAGAAAGTGAAGCCGCTCAGTTGTGTCTGACTCTTTGGGACCCCATGGACTGTAGCCTGCCAGGTTCCTCCGTCCATGAGGATTTCCAGGCAAGGATACTGGAGTGGGTAGCCATTTCCTTCTCCAGGGGATCTTCCCAATCCAAGGATCAAACCCAGGTCTCTCGCTCTGCAGGCAGACTCTTTACTGTCTGAGCCACCAGGGAAACCCTAAAATAATATCTTGCAGAGTTGCAATTGTACTTTGCCCAGGACTGAGTGCTTTCCTTGGGTGCAGGGTCTTCAGTGCTAAAACGGGGACTGTCCTGAGCAAACCGGGTTACCCTAACAGAACATCTAGTACAATCCTATTGTGTAAGGAATATACATGAATGTTTAGACAAGAGTTGGAAGGCAGCTCGTCCAAAACATTTGCAGCGGTTAGCACTGAGCGATAATGGTGGGAAATCACAATCTGCCTTTACTTCTTTTTATTAAGTAATGTATTTTGGGTTTTGCTTCCCTCTATTAGACATTTTCTGTTGAGAAATGCGCATTATTGTGTGGCTTGAGAAATAAATTGGCTGCACCGGGTCTTCTCTGCGGTCCTCACGTTTGGTTGCCCCACAGTGAGTGGGCTGTTAGTTCTCTGACTGTGATCTAAGCCACATCTCCTGCACTGGAGAATGGATTCCCAGCCACTGCATCACCAGGGAAGTCCCGTCTTGTGTGACTTTTAGAACATGAAGCACGTGGAAGTTAAGATTCCACTGGCAAGCAGGGCAGAGCAGAATAAGGCGGAAGGCCTGGGGCTAGCTGGAGGCAGCGAGAGAACAAGGCGAGAGGTGAGATGGCTTGGACTTGGCACTGGGGATGAGGCGGGAGAGAAAATATGGTTCAAGTGATTAGTGGGAGAAAAAGACTCACGAGGACTCTGATTAATTAACTCTGGGGACAGAAAAAGAAAGCAGGAGTTTCGACTACCCAGAGATTTCTGAGTGGTGCCGTTGACTAAGACGGATAATTCTAGAGAAATAGAAGCTTTGAGAAGGAGGGATAAAGGTAGGAGCTCTCGGGGGCCGCTGTTATTCTGTTGGCTTGATTATGCACATACTGATAAGCTATGGACACCCGAGAGGAAGTGTAGGAGTGGGGTTTATCACAGGAGCTCAGGGCACTAGCTATTTGCAGGCCTGTTTCTTGACTCAAGTCATTATCACCGGCAACCTCCCTTTGAAAGGTCATCCAGACCAACAACAGGCTCTAGTGGCCTGGAAGTCCCTTCTGACACACCGCCTGATTTGAAAGGAGTTAAGTTTTAAAATACACTGCAGTAATCCCCTGCTATCACTTTAAGCAGTGAAAAGATGACTCATTTGCATTATATGGAAAGTTTCTCTTCTCTTTTAGTAAAAAAACAAAACCAAGAAAAACCTCGTACATCCCTCTATCTTTATTTCCCCCCTCCAGCATCAGTGTGGTGATTTCACCTCTTTTAAACGTATCGATATTTATCGTATGGCCCAGTATTTGGTGTATCTTGGTTTCACTCTTGAAAACAAAGTGTGCGCCATTATCGGGTGGAGTGTTGTACAAACGTAAATCAGGTCAAGTTGTTTGACTGCTGTTCACGTCTTCTGTATCCCTGCCGACTTTCTGTCTACTTGTTCTATCAATTATAAGAGTATTGAAATGTCCAGCTCTCACTGTGGATTTGTCTATTTCTCCCCTCGGTTTTTGCTTCACGTATTTTTGAAGCTCTATTATTAGGCTCATGTATATTTAGGAGTAATATATCCTCTTGATTAGTTGATCCATTTCTCATTCATTAATTTCTGGTAAAATTTCTTGTTCTGGAGGCCTACTTTGTCTGAGTTTAGATAATTTTACATTTAATGTAAGTATCAAGATAATTGAGTTTAAATCTACTGTTCTGCTATGTGCTTTCTATTTTTCCCATCTCTCTTTTCATCCTTAATTTTCTTCCCCTTGCCTGGTTATATACCTTTTATAATCCATTTTATTTTCATTCTTTTCCTTTTTTTTTTTTTTGGTTACACTGCACAGCTTGTGGGATCTCAGCTCCTCAACTAGGGACAGAACCAGGGCCCTGGCATTGAAAGCCTAGAACCCTAACCATTAGGCCACCAGGGAAATCCCTATTTTCTTTTTCAGTGGCTGCCTTGGGGTTAATTGTATGCATCTTTAACTAATCACATACCACTTGAATACTCTGCATATTTGTTAGTCAGCATTCAAACAGAGAAACAAAACCACTGGGAGGGATACTTAGCAAGGGATTTATTATAGAAATTTGATCTTATGCAATGATAGGGAGCTGGCCAAACAGTTTCTAAAAGGCTGGTTTCTTTGTGCCTGGTGCTGGTATATTAGTGGCTGTGAAGGGAAAGAAATTGGGAGCGGGAGAGGGATTTGAAGTGGGGGAAGAGCAGGGGGAGCAGGAACAAGGCAGCACCCACACGTCCTTTCTCACCGTTTGCAAGAGGCCATCTTCGATGGTGTGTATGACCTGGAAGAGAGACCGGGGTTTCTCATCCTGAAGCCGCAGTGCACCTGGGCCAGGGCCCAGAGAAACTGCAGGGTGATCCAGGAGGAGCTGGAGGGGCTGTGGGCTCAGCTGCTGCCCCGTGATGGCAAGGTGACCCAGCAGTTAAGTCACAGCAAGTTACGCTCTGCACCTGGTGTCCTGCACCGATTTTTAGAGTGACCAAAGAAAAAAAAGCAAGTGGCTGCTGCTTCACTGTACCTACCAGATGTTGTATAAAGTCTCTAGTGACCCGTGCTGACGTGCAACTGTACAGGGAAAGAAACTCTGGGAATGCAGTTCCAGCTTAGCTGAGTTGACACAATGCAAATCCACCAAAGCAGAGAGAGTAAGACGTTGTCTTTGACAGAATATTTCCACTCCCACTGTGTCCCTTGGGGGCTACTGTTGCCATACCTTTTGCTTTTACATATATTGCAACCACTATACACTGTTATTTTTGTTTATCTTTCAAAGACGTCAACGAACTCAGGTTTCCGTCCAGAATCATTGCCTGTCACTCAAAGAGCTTCCTTCACCATTTCTTGTAGTGCAGGTCTGCTGGTGACAGATTCTCTCCACTTTTGTTTTCCTTTTGTGAAGAAGTTATTTCCTTTTCATTGTTTAAAGGCTATTGTTGCTGGCCATAAAATTTTAGGTTGGCAGTTTTTTTTCTTTTTCTTTCAGGGCTTTGCAGAGTGTCCACTGTCCCCTGCTTACATAGTTTCTGATGAGAATGCTTTACATTCTTACCATTGTTTCTCTGTATATGACCTGCCCTTTTTTCTTTGTTTGCTTTTAAAAATTGTCTTGTTGTCACTTGTTTCCAGCAATTTGACCATGATGTGTCTTGGTGTGGAGTGTTTATGTTAATCCTGACGAGTGTTTTGACATTCTTGAATCTCTGCATTTATAATTTTTCTCAAATTTAGAAAATCTCCAGCCATCATTTCTTCAAATGTATTCTTTTTGTCTGTCTGTGTCTCTCTCCTCTCCTTTCCTTCTTGGACTTCGATCACACGTATGTTAGACCCTTTGGTGTCACATCAGAGATCATTAAGCTCTGTTAATTTTTTCCCCATCTCTTTTCCTCCCTGGGCTTCAGTTTAGGTAGATTATATTGCTGTATTGAACGTTTGGGTCAATTACCTTTTCTCCTGCGATGTTGATCTCATTTGGTAAAATTATCATTTTACACAGTCTACTTTCCATTTCAGAAGTTCTCCTTGATTCTTTTTTGTATCTTCCATCCCTCTACTTATTATGATCATATATATATTTAAGACATTTGTAGCTATAATAACTCTCTAGCATCTTTGTATCTAGTCTCATCACCTCTATCGATAGTTTCTGTGCCCATTTTCGTGGGTTGATTTTTCTTCTGTCCATGGGTCACAGTCTCCTGCTTTGGGGCATATCCCCCCGTTTCTGACTGGATGCTGGGCATTACGGCTGTTACAGAGTTGAACGTCTCAATTTTGTTGTCTTCTTTTAAATAATGTTGGGCTTTGTTGTGACATGCAGCTAGGTTACTTGCGCACGATCTTTTTATCCCCCCTTTGAAGCCTGTTTTCAAACTTTGCTCTGGCTGGTCTGGACTAGCCTTCACTCTAGGGATGGCGTAGCCCATGACTAACACGGGACTTCTGCGAAGTTTCCGCTGAATATCTGAGGTTTTTACTGAGCTTCCAGCCAGTTTTCACTCTGGCTGGTCGCAACTCAAATGTTTTCCGACCTGTGGGAACTCTGGGAATCGTTCCACTTGCAAATTTCAGTTTGTCTTTGCTGTGTCTCGGGGAATTTCACTCTAGTACTCAACAGCAACTCCAGAAGGTCCGATGCAGATTTCTGGAGCTCACTTTCTGCACAGCTTCCTCCTTTCTGGAACTTTACCATACAACTTCTAGCTGTCTCTGTACACCAAACTCCAAATGCTCAGTTCAGCAAGACTGGTATGTTCTTCTTGGGATTCCCTCTCCTTGGACCATGGTCTGAAGCATGACTCCAGGCAGAAAACTAGGACAATCCGCCCTCTCCCCCAACACTCATTATATTTATCTCTCTTCTCTTATGGATCACATTCTGCCACACTTGCTTTCCATTGAGTGAAAGCAGTTGTTTCATATATTTTGGTCGGTTCTCTAGCTGTTTAGGGTGGCAAGGCAAGCCTAATTCTTGTTACTGCATCATAGTCAGATGCAGAATTCAGGATCTGACATAAGGAAAAGCTCTCTGAAAGGCTCCTGTTAGATGTTACCCCTCTCTCAAAAAGCTTTTCTAAGTTTCTGCCTCTTCTGTGATAATTGCTATCACATTCTGCCTTGACTTAAAACCAAAAATACTTGTGACTGTCTCAGTGGACTATGAGGGCCTCAAAGGTGGGCACAGAGTCTTTATTATCTTAGAAACTTCTCTGAGCCTAGCATGTGATGGGGAAGTGAGGCAGGATCACCCTGTAAGGCTTGACAGTGAACTGAAGTGACTCCGATGAGGCAGCGGCACCTGGTCTGAAAACCTAGGAGGACCGGCTCTCTCCCTGCGTGATCACCACTGGGCATCCTCCCAGGCAAAATCAGGAGGGTGCACAATTCTCCCATATTGGGCAGGGGACGGAGGGATTGGTTAAGAGAGTCCAAGCCTGCCCAGACTTGCCAAGCACTCATCCTGACCCTGGAGATCACAAAGCCTCAGACCTTGACATAACAGAAGGCCCTGACCATAGGTGCTCTGACAGTGTGGGATGATCTCCCCGAACAAGGCCAGACCGACTCCCAGGCGGCCAGGCCAGGCCAAGGGTCCAGGAGCTCAGGCTGCCGCTGCCCTTGCCCCCCTTCCCTGGGCAAGGAGCTAGGGTGGGAAGTGGCGAGGTCTGGGTCCCAGCCCTAGATCTGTGACCATGAGCAGTGAACTCAGTTTCCCACCTGCAAAACGAAGCTTCAGACAGCACGGCCTCTTCCTGCTCTGAAGAGCTGGGTTCTGGGTCTTCCCTGGTGGCTCAGTGGTAGAGTCCGCCTGACAATGCAGGACACACGGGTTCGATCCCTGGGCTGGGAGGATCTCATACGCCATGGATCAACTCCGCCATGTGCCACGATGACTGAGCCCGTGCTCAAGAGCCGGTGCAAATACGGAGCCTGCGCCCCACAGCCGCTGCGCCCTAGTGCCCAGAGAACGTGCTCTGCAGTAAGAGAAGCCTCGCCATGGGAAAGCCCTGCACTGTGGCTAGAGAGGAGCCCCCTCCCCCAGCCCCACCGCTCGCCACCACTAGACAGAAAGCCTGTGCAACCATGAAGAGCCAGCACAGCCCTAAGTAAATAAATACAATTATTTTTTATGAGAAGAGCTGGGTTCTGACAACTGATGGTTTGAAGGTCCTGGAAGTCTCTGGTTCCCCAAGGTGGTCATTCTGGGCTTGCAATAATTGATGGTGCTGGGACATTGGCTCTCGATGGTTCTGTGATCAGAACAACTGGAAGCTCGCGAGCTGCCTGTGGTGCTCCGGCCCTACCCTTCCGTGCTGTCAATTCTGTGGCTCCGTTTTGTGCCTCTGTGGCCCTGGGGGATCCACAGCGTGGATCTTCACCAGCAGACCCAGCTTTCTGTCTGCTCGAGAACTTGGACCAGCTCCTCACCCATTGTTCCCAGAGTCATTAACTCCTAGTGATTCATTCACAGGAGCTAGGGAGAAACAGAGGCGCGGGGAACGCCGGCCAGGCTGCCCTGGGACTGAAACGGCTGATTGTCTGCCTGCCTGAGAGGGGCGTTGTGCTGGCTCTCTGGTGAGGGCCTGGCAGAGCCGGCTCGGGCACCCCCGCGCCGGGCCCAGACCAGAGAGAGGTCTGCCCTCCAAGCCCATTCCCTGGCATCTGGCTTCCCCAGTGAAGCGCCTGTGTCCCAGCAGAAGGGGTGAGCAGGAGGGCAGGCAGGGGCCCACTGCTGGTTCCTGGGGCCGCCTGAGCCTGGTTTGAGCCTGTCTGGCCATCCCTGGGCGGGGCCCCTGGTCCTCTGCCCAGTTTCCCATTGGAGCCCATTTGGCTCCCATCGGAGCCGCTGTGCGGCTCTCAGAAGAACTCCGGGCCTGGTTATTGGACGGAGACCTTTGAGCACATCCGGGGAAATGTGTGTTTCCATTTCACTTCCCTCTAAACGAGGGCCCACATGCTGCTCCCTGACCACAGGCCTACGGATGCGGATGCATCCTCCATCAGCCTTCATCTCATCCCTGACCCACGGCTGCTCTGAGGCCAGACCCTGACACGCGGGCACAGGCTGCAGGAGAGGCCGAGGGGGCTGAAGTGACCCGTTCTGCTCCTTGTCCTCAGGTGGCGCCTCACATGCCCTCTCTGGGCTCCGAGCTCTTAACCTGCAAAGCGGGAGTGTGATGCCCCCCTCACGGAGGCTGTGGAGAGAAACCCACGAGCACGTGCGGGCCAAGTGCTCTGGGGGCCGAGTGTTGGTTATTGTTGTGCTTCCCCGGTGGCTCAGCTGGTACAGAGTCCACCTGCCAGTGCAGCAGACTTGGGTTTGATCCCTGGGTGGGGAAGATCCCCTGCAGGCGGGCATGGCTACCCACTCCAGTGTTCCTGCCAGGAGAATCCCATGGACAGAGGAGCCTGGCGGGCTACACTCCACGGCGTCTCCAAGAGTCAGACATGGCACATTGCTGTGCAGACAACAGGGTTAGTTCTCCAGGGTTCTCCAGCCTCCACGCCGGCCTCTCCTGCAGGGAGCACAGACACACACGCACGTGGACGGAGGCAGGACAAACCGAGGCCCGGGTGGGCACTGCCGCTGCGGGATTTACTTACAAAGGTGAGCTTAAATTTTCTGGCTGGAAAGCTGGCATGTTTCCATTTCCTGGGAGGCAAGTCAGTGGCAAAGCCAGCAGGGATGGGCCTGAGCCCATGGTTTGCATTCCACGCCGACCTGGGGCCTGCTCAGGCCCTTGCTTGCTGCCCGCAGGGCCCGGCAGGAAAGGGCATGCTTTTCTGCAGCTGCCACTCTTGCTCGGGTCCTCTTTTGACCTCTAGGGTCAAATAATCACGGTTAGTCGCTAAAAATGGTTCTCTTTTTGCATGCTATTATGAAGGGTTTCACACACACACACCCCATGTCTCCCTCTCTCTGAAACTGATGAGCAAGGTGAAGGCCAGCTCTGCAGGGTCCTTCCAGAACCCCCTGTGTGGCTGATACTCATGGCGGTCTTGCTGGTTCCCTTGACAACATGTACATTGCTTTTTTGACTTTCATCATAGTCAGGACTACAAATTTTCTGGTTTAGAGATTTGTAGCTTTGTGGCATTTTAGCTAATGTTGTGTTTGTACTCTTTGTGGAGAGTGAAAGGACTGTGTTGGATAAACCTAGGATGAGAGTGCAAAAATGAAATACTAATGCATTTGCAGCCACATGACTGGGCCGAGAGATAGCGTCCCAAGAGAAGCGAGCCAGACAGAGACAAATACCATACGATGCCACTTATCCATGCGGAATCTAAAGAAAATGATGTGGATGAACTTATTTACAAAACAGAAACAGACTCACAGAGTTTGAAGCCAAACGTACGGTTACCAAAAGGGAAGTGTTGGGGGAAGGGATAAGTTAGGAGTTTGGTATCAATAGATACACTTCTGTATATAAAATCCGCCACCAACACGGACCTGCCGTACTCAACATGCTATAACAACCTGTGTGGGAAAAGAATCTGAAAAGAACGGATGTCTGTATACGTAACACTGAGCCGCTTGGCGGTACATGGGAAACTAGCGCAGCGTCGTAAACCAGCCAGTGCTGTGGTTATAGCCGCTCAGTCGTGCCAGCTCTTCTGCGACCCCGGGCACTGTAGCCCGCCAGGCTCCTCTGTCCACAGGATTTCCCAGGCAAGGCTACTGGAGATGGTTGCCATTTCCTTCTCCAGAGGATCTTCCTGACCCTGGGATTGAACCTGTGTCTCCGGCATTGCGGGCAGGTTCTCTACCACTGAGCCACCAGGGAAGCCAAAATCAATTATACTCCAAAATAAAATAAAAATTAAAATTTAAAAATAGAATAAAATAAGGGAAGGGATGGTGATTCCCCTGGCCAGGGTTGCTGGGAGGCCTGAGTGTAATCAGGTGTAGCCCCAAGTGAGCAGCTTTATAGACGGCAGCTCTAGGGTTTAGCTGAAGGTCATGGGACTCGTGTGACCTGTTTGAATCTTGCCTTAGCCACTTGTTGGCCAAGGGGCCTTGGGCCAACCACTTGGCCTTTTCTGCCTCAGTTTCCTCTTCTGTCAAATGGGGCTGATACAGACATAGTGAGGATTAAATTTTTCAAAATGTAGGTCACGTCACCCAAGGCTTGGCACACGGTTGACTTCAATCAATGGAGCCAACAGCATTATTAAACATTCCTCCTGATAACCTGAGGACCCAGCCTGCCTGGACTTAACTCATGAACGTCTCAGGGAAACACGTGTACCTCAGGGGTGTGCAAAATGGCCTTGGGGAAAGACCCTGGCCACCGAGCGGACAGCACGTATGTTGGAGCTTGGGATCTCTTTACATGGATGGAGGTGAGCATCCCGCACCCATTGCCCAGTTGGCTCCACCGGAATGTCTGGATTCCTAAGTCATTGGTGGAGAGGCACCCCTCCTCACCCCTGGAGTTTTCTGGGACAGGTTTGGTCTCTGTTTTGGTGCCTTGTTGTGGGGTTTCCATGGGGCTGCCTGAGCTTGGCGATTGCCTTGGTCTTGGCTGCAACACCCCTGGTACCAAAGCTGGTTCATCTTGTGGGGTGAGGAGGAGAGAGAAGGAGGGTGCAGCCAGCTCTGGGTCAAGGATGGAAGAACCTGTAGCGGATCAGCGTGGTTGGGCCCAGGTGAGCAAGAGGAGAGGCCGGGCCAGGATGCTGTCCTAAGAGCCTCACCTGCCCAGCTCTGGGGCCGGCTTTCTGTCTCCTCTCTGTCCCAGAACCAAGGTCCAGCCTCGCAAAGGGACTGGGAGTGGGTATTGACCCGGCACCCATCAACAATCTGAGATTTGCAGATGATACCGCTGTAACGGCAGGAAGTGGGGAGGAACTAAAGAGCCTCTTGATGAAGACGAAAGAGAAGAGTGAAAAAGTTGGCTTAAAACTCAGTCTTAAAAAAACCAAGAGCCTGGCACCCAGTCCCATCACTTCATGGCAAAGAGAAGCAGAAATGTGGAAGCAGTGAGAGATTTTCTTTTCTTGGCTCCAAAATCGCTGTGGATAGTAACTGCAGTCATAAAATTATAAGACGCTTGCTCCTTGGGAGGAAAGTTGTGACAAACCTAGACAGCATATTAAAAAGCAGAGACGTCATTTTGAAGACAGAAGTCCATACAGTCAAAGCTAACATTTTTCCAGTAGTCATGTACAAACGTGAGAGTTGGACTGTAAAGAAGGCTGAGCACTGAAGAACTGATGCTTTCAAATTGTGATGCTGGAGAAAAGCTCTTGAGAGTCCCTTGGACAGCAAGGAGATCCAGTCAATCCTAAAGGAAAGCAACCCTGAATATTCACTGGAAGTACTGATGCTGAAGCTGAAACTTCAATACTTTGACCATCTGATGCGAAGAGGAGACTTTTTGGAAAAGACAGTGATGCTGGGAAAGACTGAAGGCAAAAGAAGGGAGTGTCAGAGGATGAGATGGCTAGATAACATCACCAGCTCAACATACATGAATTTGAGTGAACTCTGGGAGACAGTGGAGGACAGAGGAGTTTGGCATGCAACGTGGGGTTGCAGAGAGTAGCACATGACTCAGCAACTGAACAGCAACCACCTAGACCCATTTATTCCTTTATTCCTTTATTCATTCGCTCGAGGTTTCATTGAAGTTCATCTATTACACATCAGGCCCTTTTCTGGCATTTGTGAAAACAGTGGTCGACTTGCCCTCAAGCAGCCAGCAATCTGGAGGACGTGGTCAAACGGCAATGCAAGTGAAACGCTAGTGTTGTGAAAGCGCTCCTGTGTGTTTGTGGCATAGACCCTTTAAAGAATGTGATGGAAACAAAGAGCCTTCGCCCAGAAGATGTAATAAGCACACGCATATGAAATTTGATCTGGAGTTTAGGGTGTTCACAGGTTCCCCTGACACCCAGTCTAGAACCTAGATCAAGAGATGCTGAGTCATAATGGGAAAGAGCTGAGCGGGCGAGCAGGAAGCTGCTGAAGGGCAAAGCGAAGGAATGTTTCTTGGTCTAGGAATGCAGGAAAGACTTCCTGAAGGAATTCACAATGACTCATTCAACAAGCATTTATTGAACACCTACAAAATGCCATCCATTCACGATATACCGATGAACAACAGAAGCAAGGGTCTTACTCTTTTGGAGATCACGGTCTGGTGGGGACAAAGGTATAAACAAATAGGTAAACGCAATGTCTGGAGGTGATGGGGAGCCTGCTTTAGGGGGAGTGCCAGTGAGCGGGAACAGTTTATGGAAGGGCTCTAAGGTGGGCACGAAAATGCAGTGCTTGAAGAATGCTTGGAAACAGCATTCTTTTTGGACACAACCCTTGTCCATGCTGGAGCTAAGCATGTGGGAGGAGATGGAATTGGAGACGGGCAAGAACAGATGACAAAGGCCTTGTGGTCCTGGGTAGGAGTTAGAATTTTACTGTTAGGGGAATGGGAAGCCATTTAGAAAGCTGTGGTACATATACACAATGGAGTATTACTCAGCCATTAAAAAGAATACATTTGAATCAGTTCTAACGAGATGGATGAAACTGGAGCCAATTATACAGAGTGAAGTAAGCCAGAAAGAAAAGCACCAATACAGTATACTAACTCATATATATGGAATCTAGAAACATGGTGATGATAACCCTGTATACGAGACAGCAAAAGAGACACAGATGCATGGAATGGACTTTTGGACTTTGAGGGAGAGGGAGAAGGGGGAAGGTTTGGGAGAATGGCACTGAAACGTGTGCTGTCGGGTGGGAAACGAATCGTCGGTCTATATTCGGTTCAGGATACAGGATGCTTGGGACTGGTGCACGGGGATGATCCAGAGAGTTGATATGGGGTGGGAGGTGGGGGGGTGGTTCAAGATTGGGAACTCATGTACACCTGAGATGAAAAAAAAATACAAAAAAATAAAAAATAAAACTTCAAATCTTCGTAAATGGAAGCATGCGGTCTTTGTATGCCTTTCCAGACAGCGCAGTGGTAAAGAATCCACCCACCAATGCAGGAGATGCAGGTTCGGTCCCTGGGTCGGGAAGACTCCTGGCTAAGGAGACGGCAGCCCACCACAGCAGTCTTGCCTGAAGAATCCCATGGATGGAGGAGTCTGGTGGGTTACAGTCCATGGGGTCGAAAAGAGTCGGACGCGACTGAGCGACTGAGCAAATTTTATGGCTGCCTTTTTTCATCGAAAAATGCTTGAGAGATGTTGAGTGAACTTAGTTAATTTGGTTTTAGGGCTATATAGAATTATTTGGGCACATGAATGTCATACTTTATTTATTCATCCTCATATTGATAGACATTTAGGTTTCATCCCGTTTTTTACTATTTCAACTGATCCTGAAATGGGGGAATTAATGGGTTTGTGCATTTCCGACATTACAAGAAGTTGCCAGATGGCTGTTTAAAGCTGGCATCCTAATTTATATTCCCATAAACAGCATCTGAAAGTTCCCACTTCTTTATATCCTTGCCAACTGTTGATATTGTCAGCCTTTTAAAATTTTGACAGTGTTTTGGGTATAAAATAGTAACTCGCTTTAATTTGTGTTCCAGGATTACTAGTGAGGTTAAACATGTAATTTTGTGTTTATTAGCTCTTGGAGTTTCTTGTCAATTGGCTATTCATATCCCTTGTCCATTTTTTTTTGACAAGGCTCCCTTTAAAAAAAATTTCTTTGTTTCTATATTCGAGTTACTAACCCATTGTCTTTCATAAATGTTGCAAATGTCTTCTCCCATGCTGCTTGATGGAAGAGTTTAAGAGGAGTGATGTGATCTGGTTTACACTTTTAAAAGATTGCTCCGGCTTCGGGGTGAAGAAGGGGAGATGAGGGTGATGGGTATGAGTGGATACAGGAAAACCAGTGAAGAGGTCATCACCATACTGGTCCAGGGGTGGAGGAGGGTGACCTGGAGTAGGAGAGGAAGTGGAGAAAAGTGGAGTTCCAGAGTACATTCTGGAGGCACAGCTAGATGGGGTGCAGGGTGAGAGGAAAAGAAAGGAGTCAGAATGCCTCCTAGGCTTCTTTAGCAACTGGGTCAGTGACGGTGCCATTGACTGTGGTGGAGAATGGCAGGTGGAGAAACAGGTTCAGGCTGAGAACTGGGGAATAAACATTTCTCTTTTCAACACATTAATCTTGAGGCAATCTGTAGACATCTAAGCGTAAATCAAGTAGGTAGTTGGATTTATTAGTCTGGAGTTTAGGGCAAATAGCCAGGGCTGGGGATAAGTATTTGGGAGTCAGCAACACATTGATGGAATTTAAAGCCACAAGACTGGATAAGATGGAAATGACAAGAGATCCCTGGTGGCTTAGATGGTAAAGAACCTACCTACAATGCAGGAGACCGGAGTTCGATCCCTGGGTCGGGAAGATCCCCTGGAGAAGGAAATGGCAACCTACTCCAGTATTCTTGCCTGGGAAATCCCATGGACAAGGAGCCTGGTGGCAGGCTATAGTCTAAGGATCACAAAGAATCGGACACGACTGAGCAACTAATACACACACAGCCAATATTTGGAGGTTGAGTGGAAGTGGAGAATCAATAAAGGAGAGTCGCCCTAGAATATAAACTCCACGGGGCAGGGCTTTGTTCTGTGACTGCCTAGCACCTGGCACAGGGCTCAGCAAGCAGTAGGCTCTGAGTAAATATTTACTGAAGGAGCGCATGAAAGAATAAAGGAACGAAAGAAGAGATTGAGAAGGAGCGGTCAGCGACATAGGAGGAGGGAATAAGGTATCACAGAAGCCAAGAGAAAAGTTTCAAGAAGATGGGAACAGTTCTGTGGAATGTGGTCAAAGTCGCATAAGAGGCAGACAGAGAAGTGACCCTTGGGTCTGGCAACACAGAGGCCATCAGTGACCTGGATAAGAGCAGCTGAGGCTTGAGAGAGGAGGAATTTGCCAGAGCCTAGGAGGCAGGGGGTAGAGTTGGGGTGGAGACTGAGAGAGAGGAGATCTCCCAAACAGTGGGAAATGCAGGGATGTGGAAATGCAGGAAGACAAGTGAGACTGGTTCATGTCGCTACAAGTTATTCCAGCTGACGGGAGGGTGAGAGTGGCCAGGAGAGAAGAGGCTGCAAGGACGAGAAGGCAGGTCTGGGAGAGGGCTGAGGACAGCCTCAACTACAGAGCCTCTTGATGAACGTGAAAGAGGAGAGTGAAAAAGTGGGCTTAAAGCGCGACATTCAGAAAACTAAGATCTTGTCATCCGGTCCCAACACTTCAAGGCAAATAGATGGGGAAAACAGTGGAAACAGCGGCACACTTTATTTTGGGGGGCCCCAAAATCACTGCAGATGGTGACTGCAGCCATGAAATTAAAAGATGCTTGCTCCTTGGCAGGAAAGTTATGACCAACCTAGATAGCATATTAAAAAGCAGAGACATTACTTTGCCAACAAAGGTCCATCTAGTCAAGGCTATGGTTTTTCCAGTGGTCATGTATGGATGTGAGAGTTGGACTACAAAGAAAGCTGAGCACTGAAGAACTGATGCTTTTGAACTATGGTGTTGGAAAACCATAGTTGAGAGTCCCTTGAGAGTCCCTTGGACTGCAAGGAAATCCAACCAGTCCATCCTAAAGGAGATCAGTCCTGAGTGTTCAATGAAAGGAGTGATGTTGAAGCTGAAACTCCAATACTTTGGCCACCTGATGCGAAGAGCTGACTCATTTGAAAAGACCCTGATGCTGGGAAAGATTGAGGGCAGGAGGAGAAGGGGACAACAGAGGATGAGATGGTTAGAT
>SJYA01000238.1:297124-307497 GCA_006410615.1 Neotragus moschatus | reverse complement strand
CAAAAGAGACACAGATGCATGGAATGGACTTTTGGACTTTGGGGGTGGGGGGAAGAACTGGGAGAATGGCACTGAAACATGTGTGCTGTCGTGTGGGAAACGAATCGTCGGTCTATATTCGGTTCAGGATACAGGATGCTTGGGACTGGTGCACGGGGATGATCCAGAGAGTTGATGTGGAGTGGGAGGTGGGGGGGGGGAGGTTCAAGATTGGGAACTCATGTACACCTGAGATGAAAAAATAAAATAAAATAAAAATAAAATTAAAAAAAAAAATGTAAAGAACTTTAGCCTCATTCTCCCCACCAAATTCCTCGATAACAGTTCACATTATCCACTCAGAACTCACAGGGTTACATGACTTAATAAATCCCAAATGTCTGGGAAGACTATACAAGAATACTGTCTCTAAATATAAAATTTCACTCTGATAAAACAGTTATATCAGGAAAGCTATGAAAGTGAAATTTATTAAAAGATCAAAGTGTTTAACTATACTTTCCTACAATTCAGAAACTTTTCATCGTTTCTCTAAGACTCAACTTGTTATGGTTTTCCTGTGACCTTTCCAGGCGATAAATGGGGATGTGCCAGTGGCCACAAGCAGCCGGCTGCACTGGGAGAAGCACACCCCAGTGTTTTCTCTAGCAGGGGGGCAGAGCACACGCGCTTACTTCCTGTGAAATAAACTCTTCATGCCGGCAGGAGACGGAGCCAGCGGGGCCTTGACTGGACTCGCACTGAGAAACGGCCCAGAGGAAAGAGATGGCAATGCAAGGGGTCACTCAAGTTAAGCGGGTCTTGGGAGCACTAAGAGACCTGGGTAAGTGCTGCTCACAGAGGCTTGGCTGTGGACCCTCCTGTGTGGCCCTGCTCCCTGCAGGGAGCCCACGGGAATGGGTGGATGGGAGTGGGCATCAGCAGCAGCAGCGCTCTGCCAGCCACCCCTCCACAGGACACTGCTGGGCTGACAGGAGCCATCCCCCGTACTTCCCATGCCATCCAGGACTCTTTGGGTTTACTTCCTAAAAAAAATTGTGGCCGTTCTTCACATCGTGTGGAATCTTAGTTCTCCGACCAGGGACTGAACCTGCACCTCCTGCACTGGGAGGTGAAGTCTTAGCCACACATCACCAGGGAAGTCTCCAGATCTCTTTAGGTTTATAAGACTGGGAAAGAAATACAAAGCTTTAGTCATCACCTGGCCAGCTTCCACGGACATTCACCTCTGCGCTCCAGAGCTGGCTCAGTCCAGGCTCGGAACGGGAATGGCACTGCTCATATCCTGTCTACGTCCCGTCTTAGATATGGATGGGCCTGGTTTTCACATGATCGCACCAGCTGAAGAATACATAGCCTGAGATCACCCGAAAACTCTATTTATAAACTGACAAATGCTGACAACTATATGAGTTTCTGAATATGTCTTTACTTAATCTTTAAAAATTAATCTAGAACTTCTAAAACAAGTGCCATTCAATACAGAGCACCTCTTCATAGAGAGCAAAACAAATGTCTTAAAGTATCAGGAATCGGGCTTCCCTAGAGGCTCAGTGGTAACAATCTGCCTGCCAATGCAGGAGACATGGGTTTGATCCCTGATCCGGGAAGATCCTACATGCTTCAGAGCAACTAAGCTCATGCACCACAACTACTGAGTCTGTGCTCTAAAGCCTGGGAGCTGCAGCTACTGGAGCCCCATAAAGGCCGTGCTCTGCAACAAGAGAAGCCACGGCAGTGAGAGGCTCGTGCCCCAGAACTAGACAAAAGGCCGCACAGCAGCGAAGACCCAGCAAAGCCAAAAAAAAAATCAGGGAACAACTCCTGAAGGACTGTTTATACAGAAATGTGTATTTAGTCAAAAGTGACCTTATTTTGATCTTCTAAGAATTTTAGCTCTTAGATTCAGTGTTCTAAGAAGGGGAAATGTTAAACAGTTTTGCAAAGAATTAGAGCAGATTCTTATCTCCCATATTAACCCTCACTCCAGACATACATGCAGGGAAAAGTAATGTGCAGAACTTTCCTTTACTATGTAAAATACTCTATTTCCTCAGAGGTACAAAGAGTCACAGATGTAGAAAACAAACTTATGGTTACCAGGGGGATGAGAGGGGAGGGATAAATTGGGAGGTTGAAACTGACATATATACACTACTATTTATAAAACGGATAACTAATAAGGACCTACTGTATAGTACAGGGAACTCTACTCAATACTCTGTAACGGCCTATACGAGAAAACAAGCTAAAAAAGAGTGGATATATGTATATGCATAGCTGATTGCAGAGACAAACACACTACTCTAGTAAAATTTAAAAAAAAAAAAAAAAGGACTATATACAGCATATTTACCTGGCTGAGAAAAAAGCAGTTGTGACAGGTGCTGTGCAAGTGTCTGAAGGGCAGCAGGTCCTCCCAGATGGTCCACATCCAGAAGGGAGACGAGGCTCTGGAGACACACAAGGGCTCTACACTGTATAGTGTTCATTCTGGAAAGGAAGAGAGAGAATGCTGTCTGGCCCTCTCACAGTCACCCAACAGGATTCAGCACTGATGCTGAACCTAGGCGTCCGGTTCTGAGGGGGACCATCTGTAAGCAGGAGGAGATCTTGGGCAGTTGGTAAGAACACTTAAGGTGAACTGTGAATCTGACCAGATCAAACTGCTTGAGCACTCAAGGCCTCTGAGGCACAGTCAACTGATGAGTCATATGGAATCTGCTTGGGAAAAATTTCTGTGCGTGGCAGCATCTTTAAAGCCTATTTTAAAATGTAAAATAAGACCCATGTAAAGCACTCAGGAATATACAGAGTTTAACAGTTTACAAAGCAAACACTGGTACACCTAGGTAAGAATGTTAGCGCTATTCACAATACTCAAGACACGGAAACAATCTAAATGTCCATCAACAAATGAATAGATATAACAAGCAGTGCTGGGAAAACTGGTCAACCACTTGTAAAAAAATGAAACTAGATCACTTTCTAACACCACACACAAAAATAAACTCAAAATGGATTAAAGATCTAAACCTAANGCTGACTCATTTGAAAAGACCCTGATGCTGGGAAAGATTGAGGGCAGGAGGAGAAGGGGACAACAGAGGATGAGATGGTTGGATGGTATCACTGACTCGGTGGACATGAGTTTGAGTAAACTCCGGGAGTTGGTGTTGGACAGGGAGGCCTGGCATGCTGCAGTCCATGGTGTTGCAAAGAGTCAGACGTAGCGACTGAACTGAACTGAGCCATGAAAACATATAAATTAAATAACAATAATAAATGCATATGCCCACCATCCAACTTAGGAGAGCCGCATTACTAACTCCTGAAGCTTCCCCATGTCTCTCCTTGATCTGCCTCCTCTTCTCATCCAGAGGCAGTAACCTCCCTGAGTTTTGGATTTGTCACTTCTTTGCCCCTTTCTTTATAGTTTTCTCACAGATGGATGCAGTCTTAAGAAACACACTGCCTAGTTCTGCATGCCTTTGAACTTTGGAGAAATAAAGTTGGGCTGTCTGCGTTTTCCTACAGTGTGCACGTTTTTGATCCACATTTTGCTTATGAAACTCACTCGTACGGTTGAGTAGGGCTGTCATGCACGCACTTTCACTCCCGTAATGCGCTCCACCGTCCAAACAAAACACAGGTCGCGGCTCCGTTCTCTCGGTGGGCATGGGGCTGCTGCCGTTAGTATTTACTGCGCCCCCGATGCGCATGTGTGAGGGTTTCTAGGTGAGGCAAAGGGAACAGAAATGCTGGGTTGGAAGATACGCACATCTGAACTCGACCCGACAGTGCCAAGGTTCTCTCTAAAGTGGCTGCATGGATTAACACTCCCAAAGCAGTGTACAGAGCTTGCATTGTCCCACAACCCTGACGGCACTTGGTGTTGTCAGACTTTGACGCAGGTGCCAGCCTGGTAGGTGTAAGTTGGCATATTGTGGAGGTTTTAGGTTTGCATTTCCCTGGTTTGTAATGAGATTGAGTATTTACTGGCAACACTTGTCTCCTTGTGTGTGCAATGCTGCGTTACATTTCTAGTCTTTTTCCGCTGTGTCATCTTTTTCTTGTTGATTCTTTAGGAGCTTTTCATATATTCTGATCTTGATCTTTTGTAAAGTACATGCATTTCAGCTAGTCATTCCCCAATCTGTGGCTTACCTTTTCGCTTTCTCAGTGGTGTGTCTTGGTGAATAGAAGTTCTTGCTCTTAACGTAGTAGAACTCATCGATGAGATCTGTGCTTTTTGTGTGCTTTTTGAAAAGTCCTTTCCTCCCCTGAGAACACAGTTTCCTCTACTTTCTTCTAAAATTTTGCCTTGCAGGTTTAGGTCTTTAGCCAAAGGAATTGATTTTATATAAATAAGGGTCTAATTTCAGTTTTCCCCTTTCGGATAAGCAGCCGTTCTCGCTCTCTGTATTGAGAAGTTCATCTTCTGCATTATTTTTGAAAACCGCATCTTTTCTAGATCACATTTCCATTGTGCTTGAGTCTGTTTCTAGACTCGCTCGTCTGATCCCTGGCCTATGTGTCTGTCTCTGAGCCAAGGCCACATACTCCAACGAGCAGGGCTTTAAACCAAGGCTTAGAGGTCACTGGATGTCGTGTGTGCTGATACCTGGTAGGCCAAGCCCTGCTCCTTGTAATTCCTCAGGAATGTCTCAGCTCCTTTGGGCCCTTTGTCCTTCTTTATAAATTATAGAAAGAGATTGATCTACGCCATGATCACCTGGTTGGGAGTTTATTTTAAACTGCATTGAATGATAAATTAATTTGTGCATTAATTAATTTCTATTGATTAATTAATATAATTAATTAATTATATTTTATTTAGTTAACATTGGTTTATATTTCCCTGCATGGTTGCCCTTTTTCCGTTGTTCTATTTTACATTTCCAACCTTACATCTGGGATCATTTTCCTTCAACCTGAAGTACATGTTTTAAAGTTCCTTGGGTGAAAGTTGCTTTAAAATTTTAATTGGTGCATAGTTGATTTACTATGTTGTATTGGCTTCAGATATACGGAACAGTGAATCAGTTAACATGTATATTTTTTCATTCTTTTCAGGTTCTTTCCCATATAAATTATGACAGAGTATTGAGTAGAATTCCCTGTGTTATATAGTGTGGAGAAGGCGATGGCACCCCACTCCAGTCTTCTTGCCTGGAAAACNTGTTGTATTGGCTTCAGATATACGGAACAGTGAATCAGTTAACATGTATATTTTTTCATTCTTTTCAGGTTCTTTCCCATATAAATTATGACAGAGTATTGAGTAGAATTCCCTGTGTTATATAGTGTGGAGAAGGCGATGGCACCCCACTCCAGTCTTCTTGCCTGGAAAACCCCAGGGACAGAGGAGCCTGGTGGGCTGCAGTCCATGGGGTCGCTAAGAGTCAGACACGACTGAGCGACTTCACTTTCACTTCTCACTTTCATGCATTGGAGAAGGAAATGGCAACCCACTCCAGTGTTCTTGCCTGGAGAATCCCAGGGACGGGGGAGCCTGGTGGGCTGCCGTCTATGGGGTCGCACGGAGTTGGACACAACTGAAGTGACTTAGCATACAGCACGTCCATACTAGTTATTTGTTTCATATATAGTAGTATACATGATGGGGCTTCCCAGCTAGTGCTAGTGGTAAAGAACCTGCCTGCCAATGCAGGAGATGCAACTTTGACCCCTGAGTCAGAAAGATCTCCTGGAGGCAGGATACTACAACCTACCCCAGTGTGCTTGCCTGGAGGATGCCATGAACAGAGGAGCCTGGCAGTCCAGAGGCTTGCAGAGTCGGACATGACTGAAATGACTTAGCACAGCATAGCGCAGGACAGCTCAGTGTCTAATTTATCATGTCCCCTGACTTTTCCCTTTTGATAACCATACATTTCATTTTGAGATCTGTGAGTCTATTTCAGTTTTGTAAATAACTTCATTTGTATAATTTTTTATTAGATTCCACAAGTGATATCTTATGATGTTTGTCTTTCTCTGTCTGACTTACTCCTGATGAACGTTTATTTGTGGTGAAAGTGAAAGTGAAGTCGCTCAGTCGTGCCTGACTCTTTGCGAGCCCACGGACTGTCCTGGTGTTCAAGACACCCAATTTATTTGTTTGAAGATTTTGTCTTTGTTCTTGAAAGATAGTTTTGCTGGGTATACAATCTTAGGGACAATTATTTTCGTCATAGGACAATTATTTGACCCTTTGAACACATGATTCCACTGTCTTCTGGCTATAGTTGTTAACACTGAAGAGTCAGCTGTCCAAGCACCCGTGTTTCTTGGCTAACCATCTGTTCTTTCCCTTCTGGCTGCATTTTCTCTTTGACGATGTTACTCTGCAGGTGCATTGTATTATACACACGTGAATTTAAACTTCGATCTTTCTTTAAGTTTACTGTGTTTCATATATTACAATACATATGATTCATGTATTTCATCACTTGTAACAAATTCTTAGCTGTTATCTCTTCAGCTAAGCATCTCTCCCATTGTATGCGTGTTCTCCGGCTGCTGTTAACAAATGACCACAAACTTGGTGACTTAAAACCACAGACAGTTATTCTTTCACAGTTCTGGAGTCCGAAAGTCCTAACTAATATGGTTGGGCTGAAACCAAGGCGCCAGCGGGGCCATGCTTGCTCTGGAGGCTGCAGGGGGGATGCCTTCCTTGTCTCTTACGGGTCCTGGTGGCCGCCGCCCTCTTGGCCTGTAGCAGCATCAGTCCAGTCTTCAAGGGCAGTGTCTTCAAGCCTCTCTCTATTTTGTCTTCCTGTAGACTTCCCTGTGTGTTGCCAAATCTCCCTCTCATAAGAGGACAAGCAATAGCATTTAGGGACTCAGGATAATCAATGCTAATCTCCCTGTCCTCTGACTCTTTCTCGCATCTGCAGGTTCACCCCCCCCCCCGCCACTTTTTCATATATGGTAACGTTTACAGGTTCCAGGCACTAGGACACGGGTATCTTTTGCAGGACTGTTTTCAGGCTGCTTCAATGAACTCCAGAGATGTGTGTCACACCCTCTCACTCTGTCCTCCATGTCTTTAGTTTTTTTCCCTGTAGTTTATAATTTTATCTCTGTTTCACATTCTAGATAACTGTCTTCAAATATATCTTCCGTTTCCCCAATTATCTGTTCAGTTCTATATGACCTGCTATTTCATCCAGCCATTGATTTTTAAATTTCACTTGATATGTTTCTCATTCCTAGAAGTTCTGTTTGGTTCTTTTTCAAATGTCCATGGTCATTTTTATTATTATTTTTAGGCGGCATGGTGGAGGCGGCTGGTGTTGGATGAACCCGGATTTGGGATGGCCAAAGAAAGTTGCACCTTTGCCTCCTCCGAGCTGAAAGCCGAAAGCCATGGTATTTTTTATAATCTCCCTCTCCATGTTCAGTTTGATTCTTTGGATTGATTCAGTTCTCTAAACTGAATGTGGCTAGAGAAACATCCAAAACTCTTTTGAGAAATTGTACCGTGAAAATGATCAGAGAAATGGGCCCATTGCTGGAGGGGATACAGGGTCCAAAAAAAAAAAAAAAACTGTGGAGAGAAATTACTTTACGGTGAGACAGAGATTTGTATGATGATGAGAATGACCCAGCAGACAGGGGCCAGCTGACAAGGCGATGTCCTTGTATAGGGGAGGGCAGACAGCTCCCTTGCCCAGATGGAGGGAAGGGACTCAGGTGCAAGCTGGAGAGCTCACTTAACACCATGGTGGGGGTGTGGAGCGGAGCCACCTAGACTGGAATGGAGTGATGCACGGATGTGAGCCATCTCTTCTGGTGGCTTCTGCTTCCTTAGCGTATAGGAAGGAAGGCCCTTAGCTGAGGAGGAGGATGGGGAAGAGGCGTCTGAGCTTTGAGAGAGAGGAGGTGTGAAATGCTCTTCTAGGAGAGCAGGAGAGTGAAGGGGCTGGGAAGTGGGATGGGCTGGGCCGGCAGCCACAGAATACCCCGTGGAGGGTCGTGGGCTGGACTTGATGGCACCGGTCACCAGCTGAAGCACAGATCCGACCGAGTCCATCCCCACCTTCCAACCCTTATTCACTCCACTGCTCTACATTCCTCTGTATGGCAAGGCCCTCCGCGACCCCAGCTTTACAGGTCCCAGGCGTGACCTTCGCCCCGGCACCCCGAGCTGCTTGCAGTTGCGCAGATTTTGCCTCTCCGCCACGGCTCTCGCTGCTCCTGCGGCTTGGCGCACCCTTCCTGCCTCTGCCCTCCGACAGGGAGTCCGTCCATGTTCCCCTCTGCCTCTCAGCCCTCAGCCCGCAATTCCTCATACGGACGTTCTCATCTGTTACGGCTCCTATAAAACGTCACTGGCGGCACTTCCCTGGTGGTCCAGGGGTTAAGGATCTGCCTGCCAGTGCAGGTGACGCTGCCGTCACCCGGTCCTGGGGCTGCAGAGGGGCACAGGCTGCTGGGGAGGGGCCAAGTGTTTTTCTTTCTGGGCATCACAGACTTCTAAAGGTAGAGAGCTGACCCTAGTCCCCCTCCAGTCCCCCGGTTGCAAAGAGCCATTCAAGTCCTAACAAGCTCCAAACAGGCCCACAGGGAATACGGTCAAAGGGGGATCTGCAGGTGGCCTGCAGTGGTGCCAAGGGCAGCCCTTAGGGGTCAGGCTCCCGGCCCCCCACAAGCTGCGGTGCTATGGGCTAGCCTCTCTGCCTCTTTGAGCCTCAGTCCTTTAATCTGTAAAAGGGGACTGATGAAGAAGACACATAACCCAATTAAAAAATGGGCAAAGGAATATGAATAGATATACGTCCAAAGAAGACAGACAGATGGCCAATAAGCAAGCGAAAAGAGGTTCTACGTCCTTAGTCATCAGGGAAATGCAGGTCACAGCCACAGTGACCCAACTCAACCCGCTGGGCGGCAACAAGGGTCAGCACGGGTGTGCAGACGTGGAATCTGCAGGCTTGGCTGGTGGGATGTGAGATGGTGCAGTCGCTTTGGAAAAGCAATTTCTCAAAATACACATAGAGTTAGCCTATGACCTAGGTGATTCCACCCTTAGAACACTTCAGAAAAATGAAAACCTGTACCCACCCAAACTCACACGTAAACGTTCACAGCAGTGTTATTCATGATGGCCCCAAATGGAAACAATTCAAATGTCCACCATCTGGCGGATGGAGAAACAAAACCTGATATTTCCACTTCATAGAATACAAAAAGGATCGAAATATTGAAACCGCTACAAAATGAATGAGCTCAAAAGCATGCTAAATGAAAGAAGCTAGCCTCAAACGACTGCATGTTGTTATGATTCCATTCACATGAAATGTCCAGAATAGACAAATCTACACAGACGTAAGATAGCTTCAAGAATGCCTGGGGCTGGTGGGGGTGCTGGCTGTAGGGAACTGGAGAGTGGCTGTAAATGGACAGCATTCTAATGCTGGATTGTGGTGATGGTGGCCCGACTCCGTACAATATGATAAAGCACGTTGAATTACTCCCTGTGGGTGAATCTTGCGGTATGTAAGTTACATCTCAGTTCAGTTCAGCAGTTCAGTCGTGGCTGACTCTTTGAGACCCCATGGACTGCAGCACACCAGGCCTCCCTGTCCATCACCAACTCCCGGAGTTTACTGAAACTCATGTTCATTGAGTCGGTGATGCCATCCAACCACCTCATCCTCTGTCCTCCCCTTCTCCTCCCACCTTCCATCTTTCCCAGCATCAGGGTCTTTTCTAATGAGTCATTTCTTCACATTGGGTGGCCAAAGTATTGGAATTTCCACTTCAGCATCAGTCCTTCCAATGAATATTCAGGACTGATCTCCTTTAGGATGGACTGGTTGGATCTCCTTGCAGTCCAAGGGACTCTCAAGAGTCTTCTCCAACACCACAGTTCAAAAGCATCAATTCTTCGGTGCTCAGCTTTCTTTATAGTCCAACTCTCACATCCATACATGACCACTGGAAAA
Source organism: Neotragus moschatus (assembly GCA_006410615.1). Classification (NCBI taxonomy): domain Eukaryota; kingdom Metazoa; phylum Chordata; class Mammalia; order Artiodactyla; family Bovidae; genus Neotragus; species Neotragus moschatus. The sequence continues at coordinate 297,538 of SJYA01000238.1, read as the reverse complement.
ACTATAGCTTTGACTAGACGGACCTTTGTTGGCAAAAAAAAAAAAAAAAAAAGTAATGTCTCTAGTTTTTAATATGCTGTCTAGGTTGGTCATAACTTTCCTTCCAAGGAGTAAATGTCTTAATTTCATGGCTGCAGTCACCATCTGCAGTGATTTTGGAGCCAAAAAAATAAAGTCTGTCACTGTTTCCATTGTTTCCCCTTCTATTTGCCATGAAGTGATGGGACCAGATGCCACAATCTTAGTTTTTTTGACTATTGCGTTTTAAGCCAACATTTTCACTCTCTTCTTTCATTTTCATCAAGAGGCTCTTTAGTTCCTCTTCACTTTCTGCCATAAGGGTGGTGTCATCTGCATATCTGAGGTTATTGATATTTCTCCCGGCAGTCTTGATTCCAGCTTGTGCTTCTTCCA
>SJYA01000238.1:237290-284601 GCA_006410615.1 Neotragus moschatus | reverse complement strand
TGGCGGGGGCAGGGGGGCGGGGCGGCGGTGTCCTTTAAAACCCTTACCAGAAAGGATCAGGCTCTGCTGGCTTCAGAAGTCTTTGCAGTGCAGAATAATATGAATAACAATACCGACCATTCATTAACCACTTACCGCTGGCCAGACATTGGTCTGAATCCCTTATATGCCTTCCCTTCCTTAACTGTCCTAACAAAAGCCTGCGGTTGGGACTTTTACTGTCACCCTATTTTATAGATGGAGAAAGTGAGGCACAGAGAGCACTTGTAACTTTTCCAAGTATCACAGGGTAAGTGGCAGAGAAGGGGCGCAAGCGCAGGCAACCTGGCTGCAGAGCCCACTGCAGCCTCTGTGTAACCGAGCACTCCATGTGCATCAGGCCTGTGTTCCAGACGCTTTATGGGCCTGGCTGTCTCTGGTGCCTCTACCTGGCAACATGCTGGGTTTCCTTTCACCCTCACACGAGCCCTGTGCACTGCACTGCCCCCGAGCTAAAGGTGAGACCACAGGGACCTGGAGAGAGAACTGCTTCTCTTGCCTCTTCTGCTGTGGCAACACTCCTTCAGAAGCTGCTTGGTCCTGACCCCAGTCCCCTGGGGATGGTGGGAGTGTGAGGAGTGGGAGAGAAGGCATTGGCTTTGCAGACGGAATTTCAGATTCCCACCTGCGCCACTGCTAGCTTTACAACTCTGCCTTGTAGGCCTGGCTACTCTCGTGAGTACAGTGGTGGAAGCCGTGCCCATCTCAAGGGCTGTTGTGAGCCTGAAATAGGAGACGCTCTGGGCAGAAGGCACGTAGTAGGTGCTCAATAAATTGTTTCATTGCCCCTAAAGTGACATGTTTTGCTCCGTGTCCTTATAACACTCTGCCAGCTGCCTCTCTTGGTCCTACTTGCTAGAGGTGAACTCGTGTCTAGTTCTTCAAGGACCTGGGGCTGCAAAGTTCTTGAAGTCAAAGTCCACATCCCATGCAGCTTTAGATCTCCCACTTGGCCCAGTGCTTTTTAATTTACACAAAAATGTTGGGTTTTTTTCCTCAAAGTGAAAATAGCTTTTCTATTTCTCTCCTTTTAAAAGTGTGTGCTGTGCTAAGTCATGTCCAACTCTTTGTGATCTGGTTGCCTGTAGCCTGCCAGGCACTTCTGTCCATGGGATTTTTCAGGCAAGGATATTGGAGTGGGTTGCCATTTCCTCCTCCAGGGGATCTTCCCGACCCAGGGATCGAATCCCTGTCTCTTATGTCTCCCGCATTGGCAGACAGTTTCTTTACCACTTTGGGCCACCTGAGAAGCCCCCTTTTAAATGTAATAAGGGCTCATTTTAAAATGCAGGTAGAATTGGACCAGCTTTGTCAAATGACGTGAGGTTTAAATGAGATAATGGTGTTGATACCCTTACCACTGTGGTGACTTGCAACTGTTTCTATATGTGTTACATATATATATATATATATATATATACACACACACACAAGCACACACACACTCACATACACACATATCAGTTCAGTTCAGTCACTCAGTTGTGTCTGACTCTTTGTGACCCCATGGACAGCAGCACTCCAGGCCTCCCTGTCCATCACCAACTCTCGGAGTTCACTCAAACCCATGTCCATGAGTCGATGATGCCATCCAACCATCTCATCCTCTGTTGTTCCCTTTTCCTCCCGCTGTCAGTCTCTCCCAGCATCAGGGTCTTTTTTAATGAGTCAGTTCTTCGTATCAGGTGGCCAAAATATAGGAGTTTCACCTTTAGAATCAGTCCTTCCAATGAATATTCAGGACTGATTTCCTTTAGGATGGACTGGTTTGATTTCCTTGCAGTCCAAGGGACTCTCAAGAGTCTTCTCCAACACCACAGTTCAAAAGCATCAATTCTTTGGTGCTCAGGTTTCTTTATAGTCCAACTCTCACATCCATACATGACCACTGGAAAAACTATAGCTTTGACTAGATGGACCTTTGTTGGCAAAGTAACATTTCTAGTTTTTAATATGCTGTCTAGGTTGGTCATAACTTCTCTTTCAAGGAGCAAATGTCTTTTAATTTCATGGCTGCAGTCACCATCTGCAGTGATTTTGGAGCCCCAAAATATAAAGCCTCTTGTTTCCCCATTGTTTCCCCATCTATTTGCCATGAAGTGATGGGACCAGGTGCCATGACCTTCGTTTTCTGAATGTTGAGCTTTAAGCCACCTTTTTCACTCTCCTCTTTCACTTTCATCAAGAGATTCTTTAGTTCTTTATCTGTATATGTTATTATTCAGAAAACACTGAAAGGTGTGTAAAAGAACAAAAACTGTCAGCTGACTTTTGGGATGTCCTTACAGAATTTTTCCCTGTGTATATACACGTGGACATGGAGAAGGAAATGGCAACCCACTCCAGTACTCTTGCCTGGAGAATCCCATGGAGGGAGGAGCCTGGTAGGCTACAGTCCATGGGGTCGCAAAGAGTCGGACACGACTGAGCGACTTCACTTTCACTTTCATACACGTGGACAGAGCCATGGACCAAAGATGAATACTTTAAAAGTGGGATTTTACAGTTTTATTCATTTTTAATTGAAGTACAGTTGGTGTAAAGTGTTATATAAGTTACAGATGTACAGCATCAGCTCAGTTCAGTTCAGTCGTGTCCAACTCTTTGCGACCCCATGGATCGCAGCACGCCAGGCCTCCCTGTCCATCACCGACGCCCAGAGTTCACTCAGACTCACATCCATCGAGTCAGTGATACCATCCAGCCATCTCATCCTCTGTCGTCCCCTTCTCCTCCTGCCCGCCATCCCTCCCAGCATCAGAGTCTTTTCCAATGAGTCAGCTCTTCACATGAGGTGGCCAAAGTACTGGAGTTTCAGCATTCTTCCTTCCAAAGAACATCTAGGGCCGATCTCCTTCAGAATGGACTGGTTGGATCTCCTTGCAGTTCAAGGGACGTTCAAGAGTCATCTCCAACAGCACAGTTCAAAAGCATCAATTCTTTGGCGCTCAGCCTTCTTCACAGTCCAACTCTCACATCCGTACATGACTACTGGAAAAACCATAGCCTTGACTAGAAGGACCTTAGTTAGCAAAGTGATATCTCTGCTCTTGAATATACTATCTAGGTTGGTCATAACATAGTGATTCACAATTTTTAAAGTTTATAGTCCCTACACAGTATGGGCTATACTCCCTGGCTGTCCAGTGTATCCTGGCACCTGTGGCTCCCCTCCCCGCGCTCGCCCCTCCCCTCTGCTCGCTCCCTCACTGGGAGCCACCAGTGTGTTCCCTGTATCTGCGAATCTGTTTATTTTTTGTTATATTCACTAGTTTTAGTTTTTGCTCCCACGTACAAATGATATGGTTGTATAGTGTTTGGCAGTGGTGCTTTTTCCCTTCAGTGATGACTGGAGGACCTCGTTCACGTCAATAAAGATGTGTGCGTTATCCTCAGGATTGCTTGAGTATGCCTTCTTATGGGCATGTCGTGACTTAAGCAGTCAATCCCCAGTTGCTGGACACAGAGGTGACGCCTCTCATCTGAGCTATGCTGGAAGGTGTGGACCAAGGAAGCCTCTGGCTGGCTGAAGACTCTGCAGTTACGAAATAGCCATCGGGAAAGTCACCAAGGCTGACATGGTGACTTCTGCGGCGAGTCATCTCAAACTTGCGTTCAGGACAATTAGGGAGCCGGTACTGTCATCAGGGTCTGGGATGAGTTCAGACGCATTCCTCCTCTTCATGGCCTTGGAAGAGGCAGGCCTCCGGGAAGAAGGGCTTTGACTCACTCCTTGCTGGCAGTCACCTCCCGCGAGGCGGCCCCACGACTGGGGTGTCTGTTTCAGCAGGAACAGGACCATGAGGCCTCAGAGGACCTGTCTCCTCTGAACGCTTTCCCTGGCAAGTGAAAAGCTGTTTGCAAATCAGAAATCAGAGGTGGGTTATGTGGGAATTGACCCAGCTCATCTCTTAATGGGAGCAAAACAAGCCAGTGGAGGAGACAAGAGGGTCCCTATGGGGTGAAGACGCCCCTGTCCTGCCCCATCTTGCTCTTGGAACTCCCAGGGCCTCCCTGGCAACAGCCCACACACCCTGCAGCTCCAGGGTCCTTGCTCATCCTGAGGTCGCTGTGGATAGTGCAGTATCCAGGCAGGACCTGGCTTAAGGTTTCGGACCTAAGATTGCCAGGCCCTGAGACAGGGGAAAGAATCTAGCTTTTCCTCTCCAAGCCTCCGTTTCTCCATTTGTAAAAGCAGAATGAGAGTCTTTCCTCAGACTGATGAGCTTTGGAGAGAATGAGGTGACCCATGAAACGGTGCCTGGCCCATAGGCTGTTTCCACCGGGGTGGATCTAAGAAGGACAGCCGGAATGCTGGGCAGGGGGCAGAGAGAAGCACCTGTTGGTTACTGGAGTCGGAGGCCTGTCTGTTGGGGCAGAGATGGATGGGTTGCATCATGCTGCTGGGCACTTTGTAGAGCTTTCTGACAATGAGAACAGGAAGCCTGGGAGGTCATCTCTGACAGAGGGCGACAGGCTTTCGAGTGACTGCAAAGAGCCACCCACCTCTGTCAGGCTCCCTTCCAGGAATGTAATTCAGTGTTTCATTTAGCCCCTACCACAACCTCACAGGGGCTCCTCCAAATGGCTCAGTGGGTAAAGAATCTACCTTCAATGCAGGAGCTGCAGGAGACGTGGGTTCAATCCCTGGATTCAAAAGGTCCCCTGGAGGAGGAAACAGCAAGCCAGTTCAGTATCCTTGTTTGGAAAAACCCCGTGGATGGAGGAGCCTGGTGGGTTACAGTCCGTGGGGCTGCGAAGAGTCGGACCGATTGAGCACACACAACACACAACACAGCCCTACAGGGCCGAGGCGTCATAGCCATTTTATAGACTGAGAAACTGAGGCTCAGGGGCCCGCATCACACATGCAGTGAGGAGCCACTCATTGACCTCGGGGCTTGAAATTGACCAGGGCGCGTCAGAGAGAGGGGCCCTGTATCCTCAGGGCTGGACTTCCGGCCGCACTGGCAGAGGGCGAGCGGCCTGGGGCTGGGGTGACAGGGCCTGGCTTCTCCCTTCCAAGGAGACAGATGCTTTCCTTTCCCCCCTCAAGGAGCCCTCACTTCCTGCCGTCAGGGAGACGAGGAATTAGCGGGAATGCTACGGACAAATGAAACTACAATGGGGAAGAGCAACAAGGGGACCCTACCTGCCCTGGTTTTGAGGGTGCAGAGTGGTTCTGGGGGAAGCGCTGCCCTTAAAATAAAAAAGCACCAATTATGCTAAATATGTTTATGGAAGTAGAGTTGATTTACAAGATCGTGTTAGTTTCAGGTATACAGAAAAGTGATTTTTTGATATATTTTTTCAGATGATTTTCTACTGTAGGTTATTACAAGATATTGAATATAGTTCCCTATGTTATACAGTAAATCTTATTGTTTATCTCTGACTGTACTACATATTGGACTTCCCTGGTCAACCCTGAACATTCATTGGAAGGACTGGTGCTGAAGCTGAAGCTCCAGTGACTCATTGGAAAAGACCCTGATGCTGGGAAAGATTGAGGGCAGGAGGAGAAGGGGGCGACAGAGGATGAGATGGTTGGATGGCATGACTGACACAATGGACATGAGCTTGAGCAAACCCTGGGAGATAGTGGAGGACAGGGAGGCCTGGCGTGCTGCAGTCCATGGGGCCACAAAGAGGCAGACACGACTGAGGACTGGGCAGGAAACAACTGGTGGTCCAGGGGTAAAGAACCCGCCTGCCAGCGCAGGAGACTCAGGAGACGGGCCTCGAGCTCTGGGTCGGGAAGATCCGCTGGAGAAGAAAATGGCAACCCACTCCAGTATCCTTGCCTGGAAGGAGGAGCCTGGCGGGCTGGAGTCAATGGGGTTGCAAAGAGTCAGACACAACTTAGCAACCAAACAACAAGACAATTAGCTGGGATTTGGAGCAATCTGAACCCTCATATGCTGCTGCTGGGGGTGTACATTTAGATGGCCAACTTGGAAAACTGTCTGGCTATATCGACTAACTCTAAACATACACAACCCCTGCCACACAGCAATCCCATCCCCCAGTTTCTACTCAAGAAGAGCAAATGCTTATGTTCACCTAAAGACAGAGATGAGAAGGCTCTTAGCAGCTTTACTTCAAATAGCCCCAAACTAGAAACCACCACATGTCCATTCGTGGTAGAATGGAGAAATACACTGTGGCATGTTCATAGCACATGATATGACCCAGCAAAGAAGCACAAACTACGTGGGTGGATCTCCTACGGATAAGACTGAGCGAAAGAAGTAAAAAAACGTACTGTCCGATTCTGTTGTCCATGAGGCTAGAAAGGAATCCATGGTGAGATACGTCAGAGCCCAGTCACCTTCGGGAGGTGTCACTGGAAGGGGTCACCAGGGAGACTTCTGTTTGCGGGAAATGAACTGGGTGTGGAGTACCCTAGGGTGTGCATGTGTAGAAATTCATCGGGCTGCACACATATTTGTTGAATGTACATCATCCTTAATGCAAGGTCAAAAGAAGACAGCAAATGAAGAAGTGCTCCTAAAGCCAGGATCTGGAGGATAAGTGATAGCTAGCCAGCGAGAAGGGGACTGCTGTCCCTGGAGGTGGGACCAGCGTGTGTAAAGACCTGGAGGCGGGAGGGCACGGTGTTGCTTCTCATCGCGGCTCTGGGCTCGTCTGACGATGCCCCTGCCCGTCGCTTCTCCGTGCCTGGTTCTACTCACTTGAAGGCCAACACCATGGAACAGGATGGTAGAAATCACTTCAAGGGCTCACTTCTCAGATCAGTGTTTGAATGTTCCATCTTTGGGTGGTCGAGGAAGAGGCGAGAGCAGGAGCAGAATGGATGGGACTTGGGTTCAGAGTTGGGTTCAGAGTCCAACTGTGCTGTGAGTTGTGTGTTTGGGGATAGGCTCTTCACCCCCGAGCCTCAGGCTCCCCATCTGTAAGAAGGGTCTTTAACATGCAGAGGTTTAGTGATCGAGTCGGGGTAAAGAAGATACTGGGCTTCCCAGGTGGTAAAGAACCCACCTGCCAATGCAGGAGACATAAGAGATATGAGTTTGATCCCTGGGTCAGGAATATCACCTGGAGGAGGGCACGGCAACCCAGTAATCTTGCCTGGAGAATCCCCATGGGTGGAGGAGCCTGGCAGGCTACAGTCCATGTGGTCTCACAGAATCGGACACAAATGAAGCAGCTTGGCACCCGAGCAAAGAGGATGTCTAACAGGTGCAGTCATTTGGAAATGACAGAAGAAGGCCTAAAAGCAAAGGCCTCTCCAAAATTGTGGCTCCCCCTAGAATGACCCAGCATGGCCCCGGTTAGGCTTCTGCAACCCTTGGCCTTTACTTCCTGTCACATGGAGCTCAAAGACCCTTCACTCCAGAACAGTGCCTGACAGGTGGTTGAGGAGTGTTGATTCATGATAACTGGCATTTAAAACATTCCAGGCACTGCTCTCAGCTCTGTGGACTTGTTTCGTCCCCATAAACTACTACCGTCCCATTTTACAGAGGGAGAAACTGAGACACAGAGCAGGTGAGTAACTTGCCCACAGCCACACGGTAAACTGATAGAGCCTGGCCCTGCATGCCCTGCTCGTAAGCACACTGCCATACCGCCTGGCTGGCCTGCGTGAGAGAGGCCCGGAGAAGGTGCTGGAAGCAACCAGAGTTCTGCTGACCAAGAAGAGGGCTGTCTGGGCAGCCAGTGGGACACTCTGGCGCCCTGACGTCAGTGAAACCCACGCCCTTTTCAAGGAAGGCAAACCCACCCAGAATAATTGTTGAGCCAACAGGTAGCTTAAGCCGCCTGTAAGCCTGGAGGTGCCCAGGAGGGACGAGGCTGGGCAGCGTGCCGTCGGTGCTGGGATGGGCGGGAGTCACCCTTTCTGCCAGCTTTCTTTTTTTTTTTTGGCTGTTGTTATTGTCTTTATTGTTTGGGGGGGGAGATGGGCCCTCTCAAGAATTTGCCTGTGCCTTTTAAAGGGTTGATTTTCACCTGGAGCATCCTTCGTGTGGGACTAGTAACCATTCCCTTTCCTTTCTGCCGCCATGCTTTACTGCTGTCTTTCATTTCACCATGAAGACACCTGATGGGAATGTTCTAGAAACTGCAGCCTGCAGGTGGGAAGGGGGGATGCAAGGGAGAGGGCAGTTCATTCTTCCCGGCAACAGAACTGGGCTCAGATGATGGGGAGGCCCGCTGGGTGTGGGATCGTGGGAGAGGCTTAGTTTTTGGCCTGCTTCTTGGGACATTTATGGGCTTTTCACACTGGCGTAAGCAAAAAGAATGAAAAAGAAATAATGGTGACAATAGCTAACCTTTTACTGAGCATTTACTGCCTGCTGACTTTATAGGCATTGAGTCGTTTAACCCTTAACCACCCTCCCAGGTACATATTCCTTTTTTTTAAGTCTTTATTGAATTTTTGTTATCATATTGCTCACTTTATGTTTTGCTTTTGTGGCCCAAGTCATGTGGGATCTTAACTCCCTTACTAGGGACTGAGCCTGCTCCCCCTGCGCTGGAAGGCAAAGTCTTAACCTCTGGGCCACCAGGAAAGTCCCCGGGGCAGATATTTTTATCAGGCCCATTTCCAGACGAGGAACTGATGTGCAGGAAAGTAAGTAAGGTGATGCAAAATTCAAACTACCGAATTTTAGAAGAGGTTGGCAATAGAAAGGAAAGTCCTACTGATGCTATAATGTGAATTTGAAAACCATGATACTTGGTGAAAGAAGCCAGGCACGAGGGATCGCACACTGTATTACTCTGTTTATAGGAAATGTCCATAAAAGGCAAATCTACAGAGAGGGAAAGACAATCAGTGGTTGCCTGGGGCAGGAGGTGGAAATAGTAATAGTAAACGGCACGAGAGATCTTACTGGGAGAGATGACATTTTCTAAAACTGATTTATAGTGGTAGTTGTGTAATTTGGTTAATGTACTAAAAACCACTGAAATGGGTGGATCACTTGATATGTAAAAAATGCCTCAATAAAGTTATCAGACAAAGAAATGTAATTAAAATGTGAAAACCTAATATTTATTGAATACCTCTTAGGTAATTTACAGGGATTTTTTCCAGTGCCAACAGCTCAACCAGTTGTTTACCTAAACTCATCTTTGTTGAGCACCTATTATGTACCGTGCATCGTGCTGGGATATGGAGGTACACTGCTGAACTTGACCTAGCATTGGCGCAAGACCCTTGACCTGACGGAAGGTCCGGACTAGCAGCTGTTGGGAGTGAGGTGGCTGTCTGTCCCCACGAGCCCCCCCAGGGTCTCTGGAGCTCTTTCACCGTTCATCGCTGTTTCCCCAGAGTTAGTGCAGGGTCTCTGCTAAAGCAGGAGGTCAGTAAATGATCTTGGACTGTTTGGGTCTCTCCAGTCTCAGAACAGAATTAGGTGCCCACACCCCACCCCACCTGGCCCTTCCAGGAGGGCTTCACACCCTGATTCCAGGGCAATGTAGTTAGCAAGACAGATCTGTCTGAGAAAAGGTGGCAGGGAGCCGCTCCCCAGGTGTGGCTTCTTAATCCTTTCTGTGGGTTAAGGCCCTTTGGGCATCTGGGGAAGCCTGTGAATCCATCTCATAATAATTTTTAAAATATTGCATTCAGACACCAGTGACAATTTTACTAAAATACAACTATCAAAATACTAAAAAATTTGTGATATAGTAACATGTTTATTAATACATTAAGTAAGATTTAGTGGTGAATTGAATATGATCTTAAGAGTATGGTAGCTTAAATGATACTTTGAGATATATAAAAACCTAAGGTGATGTGAAAATACCCATGGTTTCTATTAGTAATAACATCACAGGGACTTCTCGTTGCCTGCATTCATGATTAAGGGAAATGCTAAATACCACTCAGGCAAAGAGTTGGACATGACTGAGCAACTGAACTGAATGGATTCAGGTGCTAGTGAAAATAAAAATGTAACTTCTGTCTATATCATGGACTTTGAGGAATTCTATCCTTAGCAATCCCCGCCCCACTCTGGGGAGTCCGTGAACTCTTGTTGTAAGGCGAACGGCTTTGATTCTTTAGGTTAGATAAACAAGAAAATTACCAGGAGAGGAGAGAGCAAAGACTGAAGGGCAGGGATCACATCTGGTCGCGGGAGGCAGAGGAAGATTTTAAGACAGGTGAGTTTCTGCTGGGGGTGTTGGAAAGGTGAGCCCATTTTTGGAATGGAGCAAGGAGCCGGGGTTGAGGGAAGGAAGCCTGGGGAGGGTTTGCTCTCGTGACTGAATCAAAAATAGCGAGCTAACATCACAGCCACAACCTCACCCCAGAGCATGCCTGAGTCTCCTTTATATCTCTTCTGTCGCTGAGAACACAAAGCCTTTGTCCCTCTGAGAAAGGGTACCTGCCCTCAAGCTTACACACAAAGAGAGGGAACAAACACATTAATACGACAAAAATTTAATTGCAATTCAAAAAATGCAGCCGAAAGAATGTGGAACATGCCACATATCTGGTTAAATGCATACAGGGCCAGTCGCAGGCGTTCAAATGTGGGAGTCAACTCCCCCCTGAGGTTTCGGCTGGGGAAATGGACGAGAGGCCAGCAGCACTGCGTGGGCAGGTTACAGTGTGTGTTTAGGGGTGGATCACTGCTCTGCTGGTCTCAGCGACCTCTGTAATATCGGAATAACAAGTATGGCACCTGATATATACTTAGCATTCAATAATGGGAACTATTAGCAGTATTCAAAAAATAATCAGAGATGTTTGCAAACTGGTTTAAGAGACACCAGGTTTCCCTGATGGCTCAGTGGTAAAACGTCTGCCTGCAATGCAGGAGACAGGTTCGATCCCTGGGAGGGGAAGATCCCCTGGAGAAGGGAGGGGCAACCCATTCCAGTTTCCTTNACCCGCAGTACTACGGTCGCCTGCCCGGGACCATCTGGAGCTACACGCAGGTGCGGCGCACGGGCGGCGGCGGCGTGGAGACTGTGCAGGGCCCGGGAGTGTCGTGGGTGCATCCCGACGGCGTGGGCGTGCAGATCGACACCATCACGCCCGAGATCCGCGCGCTCTACAACGTGCTCGCCAAGGTGAAGCGCGAGCGGGACGAGTACAAGCGGAGGTGAGTGGGACCCCGCCCTGCCCCCGCACTCCTGGCTGGGGGGCTGGGGGTTGTTCCGGTCTGGCGGCCCCGGAATGTGTGCGTTCCGGAGGGGCCCGGGTAGGGGCTGGGCGGCCAGCTGGTCCTAGCAGGTGGGGCTGGAAACTGTGTTTGCAGACTTGGAAAACTCGGTTTTCTAGTTCCAAGGATGGGGACCGGCGCTGGGGACCGGCGCTGACGACCGTGGGGGACACCTCCGCTCCGTCACTGGACCAGGCACATTGTTTTCTAGGTGACATAATGACCGTAGGTGTTTTATGTGATGTCACCTAATCCTCATGGCAACACAAAGTGTGGGGTGTTCTTATCCTAGTTTTGTAGATGAGAAAACCGAGGCACGGATGCTAGTGACTTGCCTAAGTTGTTCTGGCTAATAGGAGGTGAAGCTGGGATGTGAGATACTCCTGGCCAGTCTGTCTTCCAACTTAGGTGTTTTCCTGAAGGATGTAGAAAGTGGGCTCCCCTCTGTCAATGGGTGAAAAGAAACAACTCTTAAGTAATCCACTAACTTTCTGTTTTTCCTTGAATTAAAAAAAAAAAAAAAATCAAGTGTTTCAGAGTGCTTGGGTCTGTCCACTGAGGCCAGGGCCCGCCATCTGGCTCCAGCTCTGTCACGTCCAGTTGGCTGGACTGGATAAGCAGACCTACATCAGACTGGCCATGAGTTTTAGAAACACCTCCCTTCACCTCTCTTCTCCCTATCCCCAATTCTCATGGTTTTTTTGGACCCCCAACAAGCTCAGCCCTAAACAAGCAAAGATAACCTTAGGCTGGAAGACTGGACAGTGAATGGACCCAGACCACCAGATCTGGCTGAAGTGCGGCGCAGACTGCTTGCTGAACTGGCTAGCACATTTCTGCTCAACCCGGATTCCCAGCTGGGAAACTGACATTGTCTCCTGCCCGCAACCTGGCTGTCAGTGTTACCTAATTGGCCTTCTGATAAGAGGAGAGGGGTTTGTCTGTAGCATCTCAGGAAGGGAGCAGGGCCCTCTGCTGTCCCAGGCATGGGCAACTCTGTGTTGGGAAATGTGGCTCTGACCCCCAGGGCTTGGAGGATGCCCTGAGAAGCATCTTTCCTTCTGCTCCTGTGTCCTGGTGCTCATGAGAGCACAGACAGCTGGCCACGGGTCTCCTCCTTTTTCATCTCACCTGGGCGGGCTGGCCACTGGGCAGGATTCAAGTGCCACCTCCAGCCCCTGCCAGTGAGAACCTCTGGCTGAACTGAGTGGTCACTGACCTACTCGGAAGCCTGTTTACTTATCAGAGAAATGGGAATGATAAAATCCACCCACAGCTGTACAACGGGCGAGTAGGCTGGTGATGCTTTTTGGAAGGTATGAAGTAATCAGATTGACATTATTAAAGATGAGAGGCTCTTTGTCAAGCTGCGAGGGGGCAGTTTTGCCCAGAGTCTCTGGTCTCCCATGCAGGGCCTGGCTTCCTGGGGAGATGTCTTGGGCCCCATGGGGAGACAAACTCCTCTCCTGGACTGGTTGTCTCTCTGCAGGACTCGAGAACGGCCTGGTACCTCCATGGGGAGGCCACCTCTCTGCCCTGTGTGGGCAGCTTTGTTGGGGCGGGGCAGGGAAACAGGCGCTTGCTTTTGATGGTGAAACCGGGAGGGCCCTTTGGTCTGCCACTGTTGATGGTGTCGTCATGCCCCAAGCTTGCGGGGTATTTGTGTTATTGTGTGTGTGTGTGTATGTGTGTGTATGCTTTTCCAACCTGGCTACTAAGGAGATGGAAACACCGTGCCCAGTCCTAGAGGGAGATGGATGGGCATTGAGCAATGCCCAGTTCAAGTTGCACCCAGGGTGTGGGGTGTGACGTCAGCTGCTGGTGCTGCCTGGAATGGCATGGGCGCTGCTGAGGCAGGTGGAGGGTGAGCGTGTCTCTCTTCCCGCCCTTGTAGGGGCACGCGCACCTTCTCTTCCTCCATTTTTTTTTTTTTTTGGTGAATTGGGGAGATGCATCTTTTCTGAAGTTGATTCAGGGCTCAAGTAGGATTTTTGCCAAAGCACGTCTGCCTCCTCCTTTGAACGAGCCTCAGTTGCCCAGTCTGTAAAGGTGATAAGAGCCTGAAGCTCCAGGCTGCCTCACAGATGCCTTAGGCATTCCTTGAATATTAAATAAAAATTGATGTTTAAAAAAATGTCAGATGGTCATGAAAATATGATCACTCACTTCTGAGTTCTTACTCTTAACTCTTGGAAGTCAACTTAACGTTGATTTGTTTGATCAGAGTCAAGTTAGAGCCACCCCCGCCTTCTCTTCGGCGGAAGAATATTCTGAGATCAGAAAGCAAACTGCTAAAAGCTGGTCCCATTTGTAGCTACTAATCTTTGTGAGTCAGGATTTTTCTGATTATCTGTGGCCCAAACCAGAGACAGAATTAAACCGAAGGTGGACCTGTCAACCATAATCCTAGTTCTAAGTGTTAACAGACCAGAATGGGGTCATCAACCTCAAGGACTGGTAACTGTTTTCTCACTGAGCCTACAGTACAGATTCATACAAATAACATTCTATATTTATTTCTTTATTTGGGTTTCTCATAAGGACTTTCTTTTGGGAAGAGGGCAGGCAGATGATCAACCTTTTTGAAAAGCATAAGAAGCACTGGACTAGATGACCTCAAAGAGTCTTCCCAGCCTTGACAACATGTAGATCTGAGTTTGAGCTCCTAGGCCACTTCTGATCTTATGTTCATAAGAGAATGAGACCAGGGTGTTTACCTGGGCTCTTGGCCGCTGAAGGCTTTAGATCCTTCCAGGATGTCTAGCATGAGTGAGGTGACCGAAAGAAAAAGCCTGTCCTGGGGAAGGAAAGTTTCCAGAGTTTCCCTTGTCCGCCTGGAGGAACTTGCTGCCCTGGAGATGCTCTTCTGCCTCTTCAAAGGGCAACCTTGGTTGTGTAGCTTAGTGTTTCCCAAGCTGGGGACTTTTGGGGCTCTGCCTCCGTGAACTGCGGCCACAGTTGTGTATCACCGTCTGTATTATTATTTCTGTAAAATATTTTAAGCAGCTTTGCGGTTGTTCAGTTGCTAAGTCGTTTCTGACTCTGCGACCCCATGGACTGCAGCACGCTGGGTTTCCCTGGCCTTCACTATCTCCTGGAGTTTGCTCAGATTCATGTCCATTGAGTCGGTGATGCCGTCCAACCATCTCATCCTCTGTCGTCCCCTTCTCTTTTTGCCCCTTCAGTCTTTCAGAGAATCAGGGTCTTTCCCAATGAGTTGGCTTTTCCCAGAAGTGGCCAAAATATTGGAGCTCCAGCTTCAGTATCAGTCCTTCTGATGAATATTCAGAATTGATTTCTTTTAGGAACGACTAGTTTGATCTTGCTCTCCAAGGGACCTGCAAGAGTCTTCTCCAGCACCACAGTTCGAAAGCATCAATTCTTCAGTGCTCAGGCCTTCCTTATGGTCCAACTCTCATATCCATACGTGACTACTGGAAAAACCATAGCTTTATCTAGATGGACCTTTGTCAGCAAAGTGGTGTCTCCGCTTTTTAATACGCTCTCTAGGTTTGTCATAGCTTTTCTTCCAAGGAGCAAGTGTCTTTACATTTCAGGGCTGCAGTCACCGTCTGCAGCGATTTCAGACCCTAGGAAAATAAATTCTGCCATTGCTTCCGTGTTTTCCCCTTCTATTTGCCATGAAATGATGGGACCGGAGATGCTGTGATCTTAGTTTTCTGAACGTTAAATTTTCAGCCAGCCTTATTGAGGTATAATTTGCATATCGCAGAGTTCACCCGTTTTACGCATGCAGTTCAATGACTTTTAGTCAGTCCATCGAGCTGTGCAGCTATCTGCAGCACTCGCATCACCTCAGAAAGGTCTTTCTTGCACCTCTGGGGTGAATCCCCACTTCTCCTCCAGCGCAGGCAGCCACGGACCTGCTTTCTGTCTCTGTAGCCTTGTCACGTAAACGGGGTCCGGCAGCGCGCTGTCGTTTGCGCCTGGCTCTTTCACGCAGATGGTGAGATTCATCCATGCGGTGGCTTATACCAGCACTACATCCCTTTGTGATGCTGAATAATATTCCTCCACGTGGGCAGACCACGTTTTGCTTACCCACTCACACAATCAATAAAATGTAAATTTGAAAAGTCACCTTTTGTGTACCGCCGCACATCATCTCGTGTGCGTCACTGGGATAGGATCCGTGTTTTGGAAACGCCTACCCAAACCAGAGCCCCTGGCCTGGTTCACTCCTGCTTTGATTTCCCCTTGGGCCAATCAGCTCCGAGCTCTTTACCATGCGGGAAGTGTGGTCACTGAAACCATAGCTGACAAGGTTGTCAAGCATCGATTTGGAAACCAAAACAAACATCGGCACCCTGTCGCCACGCAGTGTCACCGAAATATCCTGTTCTGAGTTTGCAGGCTGGGGGCCTTTCCCTGGGAGAGTCCTGCCGAAGCTAGCTGAACTTTAGACAGGCAGAGGGCTTCAGAATGGGCATCCTAGGGACCCGGACTCCAGTGCCTGGAGCCTGCAGACCCCACTCTGCCGTGAGGCACTGTGTAACCTGGGCCAGACGCCGCTCTTTCTGAGCTGAAGGTCTATACCCACAGGCTTCCTGTAGGCCCTCCCTCCCAGCTCACTCTGCGTTTGTCTGTGACTTAGAGGGGTCCAAGTCAGGGCTGCCCTGTCTGCCTCCTGGGAGGGCAGGGGCCCTTTCTCTGTCCTGGCCATCCCGCTCCAGTCCCAGGCCCGGCGAGGTTTGGACCAGGCTGGTTTTGCCCCCCGCCCGTGTGCGTTGCTGAGTGTCTGTGCCCTGACTCCAGTCTGCCTGGAGCTCTTGGTTTGTTTTCACTGGACTCTGTTTGAGGTCCTGGAGGACTAGGGAGATCCTTCAGCCTGGTGGTTTTCAGGTGGGCTCTTTGGAGCTCTGGGATCTGGAGCAGGGTGCTGTGAGGTGATTTGGGGAACAGCTGGGGGCAGACCACTAGGATTTCGCCCCCATCAACCACAGCAGCTCCATTTTCATGGCTCTCAAATTGATATTCTGAGGGAGAGTCGTTTGGAAACCAAGCATTTTACAGTTTAGCAGAAAAGAAAGAACTTGCTGATTCAGCGGAATACTTTCACTTTAGAGACCGGGAAACTGAGGCCCAGAGGGAGCTGACCCACAAAGACGGGCAGAGCTCCATCGTGGAAAGTTTTGTTTCCTGCCCCGAGGCGATGCCTGCACCATTTGCCTTCTGTTGGGACTTGGCAGAACACTCTCCACCTTTTTATGTGTCTGCCTTTAAGCATTTTTTAAAAAGCTACTTTCGGGGATGGGAGGGACTTTTGTAACAGCTATTTCTGATCTTGAGCCGGAAGAGGCTGGGCTGTCAGCCCGAATGCAGAGCTCCAGAAAGGGGCTGGGGGTGGGCCCGTTGGACTGTCCCCTGTCTTTTTGCCATCACGCCCCGGGAAGCCCTTGGGCAGGAGAGTGCTGGCCCCCGAGTGCCCCAAAGCCACAAGACTTCCCGGGAAAGCTGCTCAGAGGGCTTCTTTCCCCGCACTTGCACTTCCGTTGTTTCTGAAGCCACTGCGGATACAGCTTCTTTATTTCTGATTGTCCCGGTGGGGGAGGGGGCAGCTTTGGCTGGAGGAATCATGGATCGAATCCCAGCTCTCTCCTGGTCTCTGCGTGACTGTGGGCAGTTGCTTGGCCTCTCTGAGCTGCCTGGCCCACTGCTATCTGTGAAAGAGGGAGACTAACTCCCCTAGAGGTTGGAAGGGGGTAAGTCAGCAGCTAGGTTAAGCACACGAGGCTCCTGGGATATCCCCCATCCCAGAGCACCCCCNTAGGCCCCAGCGGGTCTGCCTGGCCACGGGTGACTGGCACACATGGAGTCTCTATCTGGCTGACTTGCGGCTTGTCGAGCACAAGGTCTGGACCTGGAGTCAGGAGACCAGGACTCTGGTCCTGACACATCATTTCAACAAGTGTGAATGAAAACCCAACTACTGATGCCAAATGCTAGGCCCCCAGCACAGGATATAGAAACTGGGCTTTCTCTTTGCCTCCCTGAGTCTCAATCTTCTCATCTGGAAAATGGGGTTGCTGAAATCTGTGTCCCGACACCGAAGGACAGGCCATGGGCTCACATGGCTACAGCCTGCTGTGGACCGTGAAGTTCTAAGAGTTACATGGCCAGATTTCACAGGGCAGAAGGGTGGGCGCCCTAAGGGGTGGGTAGTGCTAGCTTTGTGAGGTGGGCAGAAATCAGGAACCAGGCTGGGCTCTGGGGAGAGGGTGGTCCCTGACCTTGCTGGCAGCATCTGGGGGTGGTACAGCCTCTGGGCATGACTGGCCGTGAGGTGCTTAGAAGATTCTAGGCCAGAAACGAGGCTGGTGAAGGTTGCTGATGCCTGCCAGGGCAGTGCCCTCCCACCCCCAGTGGGCACCCCTGCTTGGCTTCCTGGGCAGGAAGTGGTTTTTTACCCTAGTTCCTGATACAGGAGTAGTTGTCATTCAGTACTTAAACCTGGCAGATGCTGCTGGTTCCCTCTGGGGCCCGTGGCCTGGCTGAGCCCCCAGGGGTGTGGCAGGGGGCAGCTAGAGCTGCCCAGGGGCCCACGGGGCACCCTGGTCTTGGCCCTGGTTTGCCTGTGCTGTGGGCTAAGCTTCCCGTTGCCCACCTGGCAGTGGGGACCACGGAAAGACTGGTGTCTCTGTAGCTTTCCTGGAGTGACCCGGACTCTGTGCATGTTGTTCAATCTCTTTACCTTGATGAGCTGCTCTGTAAAATGGGGATAAAGTTTCTTATGAGTTCTGCTTCCCAGGATTGATATAAAAATCAATTGAAACCATGGGATGTGGAAACATTGGCCAAAAGGTTTAAAATAAATCATAATGGGTTAATTGCCATCATTGACTGAGTACCTACTATGTGCTAAGCCTTGTGAGGAAATCTTTAAATAAGTGAGATTTATTTATTAGAGCCGTCCTGAGAAGTGGGAATTGATTACTGTTCATTTTATGGATGCGAAGAAGGCAGTGGCACCCCACTCCAGTACTCTTGCCTGGAAAATCCCATGGATGGAGGAACCTGGAAGGCTGTAGTCCATGGGGTTGCTGAGGGTCAGACACGACTGAGTGACTTCACTTTCACTTTCACGCATTGGAGAAGGAAATGGCAACCCACGCCAGTGTTCTTGCCTGGAGAATCCCAGGGACGGGGGAGCCTGGTGGGCTGCCGTCTATGGGGTTGCACAGAGTTGGACACGACTGAAGCGACTTAGCAGCATTTTACGGATGAGAGGTTCAGAAGGGTGAAGACGTCTGCCCCAGATCTCAAAGGAGGTCAGCCTGGGTCTCCAGACCCCAGGTTCAGGCTCCCCTCCAGGGAAGATGCCGGCTGAAGGCTGGTGAAGCTGGCAAAGGGTGGCGGAGGCAGGTGGGAGGCAGGCTGAGGTGCGGGTCTCCCCGGTGCCTGACACGATATTGCTGCGGTGGGTGGCAGAACAGGAGGTGGCTGCCATGCGAGGAAGGCTTCCTGCCGTGACTTTAGAGTCGTTATTTTCTTGTGAAGCTAATGAGTCAGTGCCAGGGGCCAAGCAGATGAGCCTCCCGGGGCCTTGGAGGGCAGTCCGGTCCCGCTGCTCGCTGAGGACCAGGCTCTGGGTGAGGAGAGTTCCTAGCTGGCATATCCAGGTGGGTCGGGAAGGAGGGAGGGTGAGCAGGGAACATGAATCGTTACCTTTAAACCGTGCGACCACCCTCCACGATGGAAACTGAGGATCAGAAAGGAAAATTCACTTGCCGAGCCAGGCAGGATTTGGGCCTCACACTCTAAGTTAATGCTCCTTTTGTCATGCCCAGCACCTCCCCCCCCCCCCCCAGCAGTGGTCAGGGCCCTCCCTGTGTGATGACAAGCAGGAGAGGGCAGCGGGCATTCCTGTGGCCGGAGGGAAGCCAGCCTGCGCCCTGGGCTCGGGTCTGACTTCTGCTTTCAGTGGGTGCTGTGAACTTCGCCAGGGAATGGGGAACTTGTTACAGTCATCCTGTCCCTTGATGGGGAAGATGAGACTGCTGGGTATGGGTGTCCAAGAAGCCGGAGTTCTGTTCTCTGGACAGTGGCTGGGCACCCACCTTGTGCCAGGCCCTGTGCTGGGTACTGGGGTGAAGCATGCACAGCCCCTGCCCTCAGCAGCCCAGAGTCTGGGGAACCAGGCAAATGGGACAATATCACATGACAAATCCCTGCCCAAATAGTGCCTGTGCAGACTAGGGACACAGTAAACANTGGCTGGGCACCCACCTTGTGCCAGGCCCTGTGCTGGGTACTGGGGTGAAGCATGCACAGCCCCTGCCCTCAGCAGCCCAGAGTCTGGGGAACCAGGCAAATGGGACAATATCACATGACAAATCCCTGCCCAAATAGTGCCTGTGCAGACTAGGGACACAGTAAACAATAATTAATTAGTTAAAAAAAAATTTCTGTACCATTTACCCTCTGCCAGGTGCTATTCAAAGCACCATGGAACCTCATAATAACCCTATAATCAGTGGCCCATTTTAGAGATGCTGAAACTGAGACCCTGAGGGCCAAGACAGGAAGCAGCAAGCCAAGATTCAAACCCAGGAAGTCAGGCTTCAGACCCAACCTCTTACGCTTTGCAGTACCCAGGAAGGGGCATATCAATTGCAGGCAGCTTTCTTGCTCTGAGCCTCAGTTTTCCCTGCTGTGAAATGGGGGTAATAAACCTGGCTTCGTGAGGCTGTTTGGCAGATTAAACCAAGTGATGCCTGTGGCAGCATGTTATAATTGTCGTGTCCTGTGCCTGTGATGACCATGCTCGGAGGCCCTGGGCCCAAACCCACACTGCCGCTTCTTCTCCAGCATCCCGGGCAACCAGGGGCCGCTTGAGGTTCCATGAAAGGTCTTGTCTTCCCCTTGCCTTAATAGCACATCTTCCCTTGGTCGCAAGTCAAGCTGGGATGGGGGTGCTGGACAAAACCTTTGAAACGAAACAGCTTGGAGCAGAGCCTTTGTGCGTGACTTGGAGGTCGGGGAGAGAGGAGTCCAAGAGTGTTTCCACCGCTTATCAGCCCCGTGACCTTGAGGGAGACCTTGATTCTTTATCTGCAACGTGAGGACCACTAGCCCTGTTGCATGAGTGGCAAGAGAGGGGGAGGACAGCGCTGAGGCACGGGCGGCTGTCGTGAGGACGCTCAGCGAGGCCGGGGGCTCTGCGGGGAGGAGCAGGGGGCCCTGGGGCCCTGGCCTGGGCCGCCCGGGCAGGGGCTGGCTCGGGGCTGGCTCCGAGCTGGCTCCAAGATGCTTGCTCAGCGCTCTCCGGCCTCCGTGCTCCGACTTCAGAATGTGCTCCTGCACGCAGCCCCCTGTGCGTCTGCTGCTCAATGAAGAGACACCCCCGCAGTGGAGACACTGCCTTCCACCCTCTTAATTGGCCACTTTTATTACTCGGGTTATTTAAGAAGCTTCCTGGCTCGCTGCCGCCTGTTGGCCGTCTGGGGGGAGGGGAAGAGCTGCTGGTCTAAGTGGACCTTGTGAAATTCCCCGACAGACAGGCTCCTCTCTGGGCAGGGTCAGGACATCTTCTCAGGACCCGTGGGCACACCCACCCCCCTGCCCCGATTTGCCCTAGCCAGCTGTAGTAATGGGTAGAAGGCCATCTAGGGAAGGGGAGGAGACTGAGACTGGAATCAATTTGGGAAAAGTGCATTGCAAAGTCAGAGTGCTGGACCGGAGAGGACCCTGGTGGGACTCTGTCATGCCTGAAACCCAGTGATTCTAGAAGGCAGCTGAGCCAGCTTAAGGCCAGTCAAGGAAGGCTTCCTGGAGGAGACAGCAGCTGAGTTGTGTTCAGAAGGTCGAGTCAGAGTGGAAGAGAGGGGGCACAGGGTGGTATAGGTGGAGAGCGCAGTTTGTGCAGAGGCCAGGAGCTGAGAGGGCTGGGCTGGTGGCTTCCGGGCAGAGTCAGGACACCGCTAGGTGGGCCTGCTCTGTCCCTCTGCTTTCCACCCCTTCCTCCCCGCTGGGGCCTTCTGGGCTCGCTTTGTTCAGTTTTGCTGCCTCTCACCCTCTCTCCCTCTCTCCTCTTCCTTGTTTTGGTCTCTCACCCCTGCCCGATGCCAGGCCTGCCTGGGGGCTCTTTGCCTCCTGCGAGGCTCCGTGAGCCTGTGTGTCTGTGAGCGTGGGGCTGGGAGCCTGTGTGTCTCCCCTGTGGACATGGAGCACCCTGGGGTCAGGACCCCATAGTGCGCACCCCTAGGGTCTTGACATCGTGGCGGGGGGCAGCGGAGGTTGGTGAGAGAGGTAGTTGCAGGGCTAGAGGGCAGTGCTGTTCCGGGGGCCTCAGCCTCCCCGGCCGCCATCAAGGTCCAGGCCTAGGATTCGACGCGGTTCGAGACGCGGTTCGGGGCTGCGGGGACTAGGCGGCTCACCGTCACTCTCCCAGCTGACTCCGTACCTCTTCCTCTGACCTCCCGCTGGGCCCAGAGGGTTCGAGGCTCTCTCTGGGGTCACCTAGGCCCGCCCCTGCTTCCGGGAGGCGTCGTCCTCCCGTCCTCCCAGATGCCCAGATGTGGCTGCTGTCATTTGACGAAGACCTTCTGGGAGCTCATCCCTTAGTGCCGCATCTTTTTCTCTCTGCTCCCACTTAAACACCCATGGCCATTTTACAGATGAGAAAACTGAGGCCCGGAGAAGGAGAGCAGCCCTCCTAAGGTCACAGCACAGTAGGGGCCGGAACCCAGTCCCCTAAACAGGGTTCCTTTGAAGCCCTTGAGCTGAGGGGTCCTCCTGGAGGCTGCTGGTCCTTTAAGGAGGGGTTTGGAAAACTCCCAGAGGCCAGAGGGCTTAGAGTGAGGAGGTTTGGGAGCCTGCTGAGGCGGTGCCTGCAGGGGCCGAAGGAACCCTGCCTCTTGGCCAGACAGCTGGGTCCCCAGTGCTGCAGAGCGGCACAGGAGATATGCGAGGTCGTCTTGGGTTCGTCTCCTTGTAGCAGGACGCAGCTCCCTAAGCGCGGCCTGACGCTGGCGTCTTGGGATGGTGACTGACCTGCTGGCCCTGTCTGCCAGCTGTGTGCTCAGCTGTGCCCTGGTTTCCTCTGGTATAAAGCGGGATGGTGAGACCCACAGCACTGCTGATGAGCCTGGCCCAGTGGGGGCCGTTCCCACCCCCTCTTCTCTGGGGTGAGCCCTGCAGTTGGAGGTCTGAGGACTTTGCCCATAGTGAGGAAATGGGTGAGCTATAAAGGCTGATCCCCGAGTCCCCACAAAGACCATGTTTCTTGAGTCCGCAGTCTGGGGCTGTGCCCTGACAAATAGTATGTTTGGACGTTTATACAATTCTCTATGGAAAATCTTAATATTACATTGTAACTGGTTTTATTCTTGCCTTTAAATAAAACACTGACGTTTACAGCATTAGGGCGCATTCATGTTGGGAGACAGGCTGACGCTCACCAGGCTACAGACAAGCCAGGACTAACCTGGTGCTGAGTTCAGGGGATCCCTGATTTATAGGCTGTTCCTTTCTGGGCCTTGAGGCATAATACACCCATTGTTGTCGTCCTCCAGTCCTTAAGTCATGTCTGACCCCTGTGACCCCATGGACTGCAGCATACCAGGCTTCCCTGTCCTTCACTGTCTCCTGGAGTTTGCTCAGTGGTGGCATCCATCCATCTCATCCTCTGTCGTCCCCTTCTCCTCCCACCTTCAATCTTTCCCAGCATCAGGGTCTNGTCCTTAAGTCATGTCTGACCCCTGTGACCCCATGGACTGCAGCATACCAGGCTTCCCTGTCCTTCACTGTCTCCTGGAGTTTGCTCAGTGGTGGCATCCATCCATCTCATCCTCTGTCGTCCCCTTCTCCTCCCACCTTCAATCTTTCCCAGCATCAGGGTCTTTTCCAACGACTCGGCTCTTCCTATTAGGCGACCGAAGTGTTGGAGCTTCAGCTTCAGCATCGGTCCTTCCAATGAATATTCAGGGTTGATCCATGGGGCTTTAAAAAGAAATGATTTTTTTCCCTCTTCCTTGGTTATACTGTCAGCCTTCGATCAGGGCTTTCACTTGGGTGGGAGCTCTGATCCTGGAGTGGGACTACCTGGGTTTCCCATCACCACCCCAGGCCTCAGTTTTCTCATCTGTAAAATGGGGCTGACAGCCCTAGCTTGTGGTAGTAATGAGGCTTCAGTGAGAAGGGGCACACCGAGGGCCAAGTGTGGTGCAGGCCCCTCAGCTGCTATAGCTCTAGGCCTCTGTCTCAGCCCGGCCCTGCCTCCCCAGCCCCCAGGCCCCACACAATGAGCACAGACTTGGCCCTCCCGCTTCTGCTTCCGGCTGCAGAGTGGCCTTTGTGTTCCGAGCACTTCCCTTCCCCAGCCCAGCCGCCCTCTTGACCGGCCAGGAGGAGGTCACATCCCCCCTCCCCCCCAAGCAGGCTGTCGGCAAAGGGTCACTGTAGGGCAAGACCTAGTCTCGAGGCTGTGGCTAGCGCGCTGTGTCGCCTGGACCCTGAGGCTCCCAGGGGCCTTGTTGGAGAGTGGTCTTGAACGGGGAGTCTCTCTCTGTCCCTGCCTACCAAGTCCCAGCAGCCTTGATGTAGAGGCGGCCTCAGGAGGTCTCAGCCCTGTCCTGAGGTCTCATTGTGTGGAGGGGCAGAGCTCGAATTCAAACCTGAACCTGGTGGGCTCTTCTAGTCTCAGCCCGGACTCAGTTTCCCAGGCTGAGGAATGGGTACACGTTCCTGGCCCTGGCCCTTAGCCTCAGATACAGGGGACGGGGATCAAGTCCTGTCTTGCACCTCAGGGGTCACTGGGGCAGCTGTTCCTTCTTAAAGGAACAGGTTCTTGTGAGTCCACAGGCTGTCTCCGCCAGGGCTTGTGGGTGAAGCCCTCACTCCCAGACCTCAGTAGAGTGGTGATGTTGGAGGCTGTCCTGGCGTTGGCTGCCCAGGGTTGACGTCAAGGCAGCCGGTTTAGGGTTTCGTCTCTGAGACAAAGGCTGCTTTGTAGCTTCTGCCGGGCTTAAGTCCTGGCTATCACCGCCCCCAAGGTGGGAAACGAGGTGGAAGGGATCACAGGGCCCAAGCAGAGAAGCCCTGGGAGGCTCAGGTCATCCTCACCTCCTCCAAGAAGGAAGCCAGGACCTTGGAACCCCGTAATATTCCCCTCATGGTTCCCCGAGAGCATCCTGTGTGGCTGATAGTTTAAAAGTTCACAGAAATTTTTTTTACTGCACAAGATTCTTAAACTTCACAAGACTCTTGAAGGGTGGATGTGGTTGTGCCCACCGTACAGATGGGGAACCTGAGTCTCGGCAGGTGAAGCGTCTTGTCACTTGCCACGGCCGGAAAAGGGGCTGAGCTGGCGTGTGAACTTGGGTCTTAGAGGACTGTCTCTGGGCTTCCACCACTGTCCAGCCTCGTTCCAGACGCAGCTTTGGGAGGGTGCTTCAGGAGGTGGAGGCGCCCTGGGGGGAGACTGGAGCAGATAGGTCTCATGGGAACCGGAGCCTCCACTCTCGGGATTCAGAGCTGGGTCACGGTGCTTGGAGCCTGTTGCATATTTGAGTATGTGTGCGTAGATGTGTGCACCTCTGTGTACAAATTAGAGAAGAGAGGTTGGATGGTGGGAGGTGTGTACTCTGGGAAGGTGGTTCCAGGGAGGCCTTGAGGGCAAGAGTAAGGAATCGTTCCAGCAGATGCTGAAGACCTGCTCTTCTTTTTCAGGAACTCCTCCACTTAATCATCCATCCATCCGCCCTTCCATCCATTTATCCATCTATCCATCACCTCTCTATTTATTCATCCATCCATCCACCCTTCCATCCCTCCATCCCTCTATCCATCATCCATTTACCCATCCATCCATCCATCCTCCATTTATCTATCCATGCATCATCATCTCTCTGTTTATTCATCCATCCATCCTCCTTCCATCCCTCCCTCCCTCCCTCCATCCATCATCCAATTATCCATCCCTCCATTTACCCATCCATCCATCCTCCATTTATCCATCCATCCATCATCTCTCTGTTTATTCATCCATCCATCTTCCTTCCATCCCTCCCTCCCTCCATCCATCATCCAATTATCTATCCATCCATCATCCATTTATCCATCTATCCATCCATCATCCATTTACCCATCCATCCATCCATCATCCAATTATCCATCCATCCATCCATCCGTCATCTGTCTGTTTATTCATCCATCCATCCTCCTTTTACCCATCCATCTATCCATCCTCTATTTATCCATCCATCCATCCATTTACCCATCCATCCATCCATTTATTTATCCATCCATCCATCCTCCATTTATCTATCCATCCATCCACCCTTCCATCCATCATCCATCCATCTATCATCTGTCTATCCATCCATCCATCATCCATTTATCCACCCTCCATTTATCCTTCCATCCATCCATCCTCCATTTATCTATCCATCCATCCACCCTTCCATCCATCATTCATTTACCCATCCATCCATCCATCATCTGTCTCTCTGTTTATCCATCCATCCATCATCTGTCTGTTTATCCATCCATCCATCCATCCATCCATTTATCCATCCATCTATCCGACATCTGTCTCTATGCATCCATCCATCCTTCCATCCTTGCATTCATCCATACCTCCCTTCTTCCCTCCATCCATCCACCCCCATCTCTATTTATCCATCCCTTCAATCGTCCATCCACCATTTTTAGAGTGCTTGTGCTTGGCCCTATGCTTGGCTTCTGGGGATGATGGCAGACTCCTGTCCCTAGGGAGTTCGCCAAATGACTTAAATCAGAGCTGCCAGGGTCCTTAGAGATGTCTGATTTCTCCCCCAACACGCACTTTTCAGAGGGGTAGTCACTTGTTGGAGGTTATACCCAGCGTTGGTGGCAGACCTGGGACTCGGAGCCACCTCTGTGGACCCCAGTCCCGTGTTCTTGCACCTCTGCTAGGCTGACAGGCGGCCCCACTCCTGGCTGGCAGCCCTCTGGCCCTGTCCTTCCCTCCTCAGTTGTTTTGATGGGTTCTTGGGCTTTTCTCAAGTCCCCTGCGGCCTCTGTCCTGAGATGCTGGTTGGACTGGCATGCAGGCCCCAGGCCGCAGCTGAACCTGGCTGTGCTGTGCCCTGAGATGACGCCATTGTCCATTTGGGACATCAGATTGGCTGGACACCCAAGTGCAGAGACTCTGAGGTCCTGCTTTGCTGTGGAGACTGGCTTGCTGTCTGCAGAGGGTCTCTAGCGGTTATCTGTTCCTCTCTGGCCTTGAGGGTAGGACCTCTGCGAATCCCATTGGAGGTTCTATGGCCTGGGAAGGATGTTCCAGAGCCTTCCCCTCCAGGTGTCTTCTGTAGGGCATCCTCGTAGCCTCTCCCGCTGGGAAACCCTTCCTGGCCTGTGGCCGGATCCTGTGTGCTGCGCTTCCCGTTGTGTGGCCTTCTGTCCAGTAGGGGGATGGGTGGGGCACTGCCTGGTGAAGACCCTTTCGCCTTCTGCAGGCCGCATCGGTGCCCCTCTGAGTCCCAGAAGCTCCCTTTCTTCCTGCCTGAAGTCCTCTTGACTCATGCTCTCGCTCCGGTCGTGGTTGGGACATGCTCTTCGTGGAGAAAGAATCTGACTGGTCCCTCTAGGATTCCACGAGTTCCTGGGGGTGGGGAAAGGAGGAAGCACATTCCTTCTCCTGGAGTCATCGTGCCCTCTGAGCGGAAAGTGGCCCTGGAGCCTAGGGATCTCCCGGGCCCAGCTTTCCTGATGGGGAGACTGAGACCCAGAGAGGCTGAGCAGCGTGTCTGCTGCCTTCTGTCAGACTGCTGAGGTCGGGCCTCCTCCTTCACAGGCCAGTGCTATTTCTGGGCAATTGGGTCAGGGAGTGGGTTTTTCTGCCTGATAAAGGTAGCTGACTGCCTTTGGACCTGGCAGTCTCTGCCTGGATGGGTGTCCTGGAAGCAAGGCAGCTGGCTCCACGGGGCTCCCCAGCCAGGATCCAGCACCCTCCTGCCCGGCCTTTGGATTGGCAGACCCCTGGCGGGCTGGGCCTGCCTCAGAGCCAACCGGTGGGACCTCCTCCAATCCCATCTGCCCTGTGGCTCCCTTTCACTCCACAGTCTCTCTGACTCCCATTTAGCGAGCCTCTCCCTGGGAGGCCCCTCACCTCTGAGGGTGGAGGGCAGGAGGCCTGACTGTTATGGACAGTGATTAGGGGTCAGGGGGACGCCGAGTCCCGTGGCAGGGGCAGGAAGGGGTTAAGAGCCCTGCCTGCTGGGGCAGGACTCCCAGCTGGTGTCCTGGCCCCTTAAAGCAGCCAGGCCAGCTGGCTTGGCAGACGTCACACCAAGAGCCATCTGTCCCAAGGCCAAGTCACCAGGACGAGGCCGCCTGCTGCCTTTGTGGGCCTGCTGGGGTGGGCGTGGACCAGCCGTCTGTCCCTGGGAGGCCGGCAGGTTGGGAAAGGGCCACAGCCCCTGGCAGGCTGCCTGGAGGGGGTGGCTGGCAGAGGGAGAGCCTGAGCACCCAAGGGTGGTCGGAACTTCCTTGTGCAAATGGGTCCTGGGACCATCTGGGATGCAGGCAGAGCGGGACACACACCCAGGCCTGCTTGCTGCTGCCCGTGGGGCTCCAGCCCACAAGCTCATTCATTCATCTAGTGTGTAAACAGGGGTTGAGGGCCTGCATGTGCTGGCTACTTGGATACCAAGCGCCCCAGCCCCAGCACTGGGGAGAAGGACCCAGAGAATGAAGCCTCTGAGGGGCAGAATGGTGCATCTCAGTCAAGCCCAGAACCCTGGAGCCTGAAACAACAACCCCCCCCGCCCCTGTCCCAGCCCCAGCCCCATCCCCAGCAGCTGGAATTGAGGTCTGCTCGCTAAGGTGGCAAGTAACGTGAGATGCTTGGTGTTCATGATCTTGTATATTTTCACAGCCCAGTGAGGTAGGTACTGGTGTTAGCCCATTTTATAGATGAGGGAACTGAGGCTCCGAGAAGCAGAGTCAGTTTTACCAGGCCACCCGCTGGGGTGTGGCTGAGTCTGTCTGCTGACATCAGGGTTTAAGATAAGGGGCAGCAGTGTGGCTGTGTGAGGGGCCTCCTCCCCACCCCACCCCCAGGCTCCTGCTCCTCATCCCTCAGCCTCGGACCACCTCCTTCTTGGCTGCTTGTTGAGTCTAGGTGCCGTGTGGCTGGAGGACCAGGTCTGGGGGGAACAGAAGCCCCAGATGGGTTTGAGTTGAGAAGGGAATGTCTGCTGGTACCTTGGCAGGGCTGGGATTGGTGACACTCTGCCTCCCCCCTGGGCTGGGCACTGGGCAGGATTTGGGCAGTAGGGGACTGGAGGCTCTTTAGCCCTGCCCTTCTGAGGATCCTGGGGGCTGGGCCAGGCCTAAGAGACCCTCGGTTCAGGGGCCACTCTGTCAGGACACAGCGGGGCCCAGGGTGGGGGCCTCTGTGCTTTGCTCTTACAGTTTGGAGAGGATGCCATTTGGGATCCATTCTGACCCCTAGGTGGGGCTTCCTACTAGTGGTAAAGGATCCACCTGTCAATGAAGGAGACACAAGAGATGCGGGTTCAGTCCCTGGGTGGAGAAGATCCCCTGGAGGAAGGCATGGCAACCCACTCCAGTATTCTTGCCTGGAGACTTCCACGGACAGAGGAGCCTGGTGGGCCACAGTCCTCGGGATAGCAGAGTCGGCCGTGATCGAGCACTCACACTCACTTCCTGACCCCCGGGAGACTGAGGCCCCACTCCCTGACCTTCTCCTTCTTGTCATGAGGCCACGTGGCCCAGAGAAGGGCCTCTGGACCCTGGGATCAGAGAGGCCCGCGTTCTCCCGCAGCATCTGCGGCTCTGTACAGAAGGCAGAGGCAGGTGCGTCTGGTGGGTGTGAGTTTGGGCTCTGGAGCCAGATTGCCTGGACCACTTCTGAGCTCTGTGGCCTTGCACACATGGCTTCACTTCCTGGTGCCTCAGTTTCCTCATCTGTGAAATGGGCTTACTTAGTGGCATCTACCTGATAAGGCTCTTGTGAGGATTAAACGACTTGATAGTGCCTGTCACATCCTAACACTTCACATTGTTAACTATTGCGATTATGAGACCTGGACAAGTCACCTCACCTCTCCGAGCCTCAGTGTCCCCGTTGGCAGAATGGGGATGAGGAGGCTAGCGGCTCCTATGAGGTGTTCTGCTGGGGTGTTACTGTCGCAGAAGCTTCTCTGCTCTTTTTGACCTCTCTCTCTCCTCTGAGAGGCATACCCCAGCCTTGTGGTCGGGTGGGAGGAATGCTCTGTGTGTGCGTGTGCGTGTGTGTGTGTGTTGGGGGAGCCCCAGTGGCCTGCCCACTGGTTCACATCAAGTT
The DNA here is from genome assembly GCA_006410615.1 of Neotragus moschatus. NCBI lineage: Eukaryota > Metazoa > Chordata > Mammalia > Artiodactyla > Bovidae > Neotragus > Neotragus moschatus. Next base: position 255,102 of record SJYA01000238.1, on the reverse strand, counting down.
GAATGTCAGGGGCTCTTCCCTGGTGGTCCAGTGGTGAAGACTCCATGCTCCTCCTGGGGGTGCAGTCTCTGTCCAGAGACCTGAGATCCCTCATGCTGTGAGCAGGGCAGTCAAAACAAACAAACAAACAAAAAAAAAAACAGTTGAATGTCAGGCTGCGAGGTGGCTGGTGGCTAGCGTTAGGCCGGGAGTCTGTCCCCTTGAGCTGTGTGTGGTCACTAGTCCCGCTCTGCGCTGGGGACCAGGTCTCACTGCCTGTCCCGCTGGTGCCCCAGCCCTCTCAGGCGGCCGTGACAAGCACACCGCCCCTCAGGGGGGGCCAGGCTGGGGCCACGCTCCGTCCGCCGTGGCGCCAGCCTCGAGTCTGCCTGTGCTTGGCTCCCCGCGTCCTTGTCGCTCCTCCTTCCTCCCTCCCTGGGGCTTGCTCGGGGCTGTTCCCCTCAGCAGGGGCTTGGCAGGAAGCGCAGATTCTGGGTTCCAGCACCCCCTGCCACACCTGGCTGTGTGACGCCAGGGCACGCCACTTCACTCCTCTGAGCTCCGGGCTCCTCGTGTGCAAAGGCCTGGGCTTCTGTATGTTCCCATTCTGAGGTGCTGGGGACCCATGTTCTGCATTTTTTGTTTTTTAAAAAATTGTTACACCTGGAGCCTGTTTATGCTTGCCAGTCCTCATTTAATCCAAGAGGGGGTCATTCCTTCCCATTTCACAGAAGAGAGCACTGAGGCCCGGAGAGGCAACTTGCTCAAGGCTGCAGGGTCTTGGTTTGAACCCAGAATGGGGTGTGTGCCTACTTCTGCCTTCTGGGCTCCTCTTGGCTACCCGGCCCTCGCCGGCCTGAATGTGCTCGGCGTGGAGTGAGTAGTGGATGTGGGCCTGGCGGGGCGGTGGCCTTGAGCTGTAGACGCACAGGGCCGTGCGTTTACCTGCAGGGCGGCACGGGTGCTCGACATAAACACAGAGAGACCCAAAGTGCACATTAGGGTTCCAAAATAGCCTGTGGCAGCTGCTGCTTTTCCTCCAAGCTATAAACACATCCTTGGGCGGGGCTCCCCTGACCTCCCGGGTCACAGACCCCTGCAGCCTCCTGCTCCTTGATTGGGGTGCCTGGATCCCCTCCTGGCTCCTGGACTTGGACAAGAGATGGAGTCCCCGAGGCCGAGAGCTGCTGACCCTAGGGGGTTGGGTGGGGGTCTGCTCTGCCAGGCCCCGGCAGAGAGGCCGAGTGCTAGGGATGGAGAGCTGTGAGCACGAACCTGCCGGCCATCTGCCCCGGGAGAGGTGGGCCCAGCGTCCCGGCGAGGGAGCAGGACCAATGGGGGAGAGCAGAGAGCTGGTGGGGACTGTGCAGTCGCATGGGGAAACTGAGGCTGGGGGTGGGGGGCGGGCAGGGTGGTCGTGTCCAGGGCCCCACTGAGTAGGTGCTGCACTGACTTCAGAGTGGGCCTCTTTAGGGAAGGCCCTGGAGGTGACCTTTGCAGGGGCCCTTTACCCAGCGAACATGTTTCTGGTGCCCACTGTGTGCCAGGCTCCATGCTGCACTCTGGGGCTGCAGATGGGAGCCAGAGTCTCGTCTTACAAGGGCTGAGTTAAGTAGGGGAAACCAACAGGTGGAGACAGCCTCGGTAGCGAGTGACCAGGGTCTCTGGAACACAGATGAGGGCCACTCGATCCTGACCAAGGAGCCAAGGAAGACTTCCTGGAGGAGGGGGCACACAAGCTGAGTCCTGAAGTTGGCAAATGACGAAGCGGGCATGTAGAGGGAGGCTTCCGGGCAGAGTACACGGGCACGGGCAAAGGCTTAGAGGTGTGATGCAGCATGGCACACCTGGGGCTGAAGGCGCCAGGGACACGTCTTCCCCACCCTAGCACGTGGCCACTTGCTCCGGGCTCATCACACGCAAGGTTGGCATGTCTGCCCTTTCGGAAGAGAGGTGATGGGGCCTGTTTCTCATACAAGCCTGATCGCCTGGCCCTGGCTCCTTGGCGAAGGCAGAGTACCACCCCAGTGAGGGTGAGGAAGGACAGTATCTACTATGGAGTCTTCCTCCATCCAATGGAGAGGCAACCTTAGGACTATTTGACTAATCGGGAAACTGAGGCACAAAACAGTCTTGCTGCTGAGCTGGGGTGAGGACCCAGCTTTTTTCTTGGCTCCATGGGGAGCTGCGGAGCCATGAGAGAACAGCCTTGTCATACCCAGCACTTTTGAGGGGCAGGGAAGTCTCCTCTACACTGGAAGGCTTGACCCAGCAGCCCACTCCATGCAGATAACTAGACAAATGTGCAAATCTGTGTGCACCAAGATGCAGGGCCCAGGAGGTGCCCGGCCACCCGCTGTATCACCTGCTGGGAAGGGTGCTTGCTGTGTGTGAGTAGGAAAAGCCACGGTCTTGGTTTGCGTTTGTTCTTTGTTTGCTGTCTTACCTGTTTTTTTTTTTTTTTCTGTTTCTTGTGTAATCATTGTAAAATACTCGGGCAGTTTAAAACAAAGGGAAAATGAGCGGATATTTTTGTCTTAATGACTTTGATTTTCTTGACTAGTCGATGCATTACATGATTGAAAATTTTAAAGATACAGAAGAAATTCAGACCCATGCTAGAACAGAGATGAACCTTGAGGACATTATGCTTAGTGCAATAAGCCAATCTCGATAAGACAAATACCGTATGATTCCACTTATGTGAAGGACCTGGGGCAGTCAGATTCCTGGAGACAGGAAGTAGAATGGTGGTTGCCAGGGGCTGGGGGAGGGGGACCAGGGAGTTGCGTTTAACGGGGGGGCAGAGTTCCGGTTTGCAAGATGGAGAGTTCTGGGGAGGGGCGGGGGTGATGGCTGCGCAGCGGGGGCAGTGCGCTTAATGCCACTCGACTGTTCACTGAACAGTGGTCAAGATGGGGGCTTCCCTGGTGGCTCAGTGGTAAAGAATCGGCCTGCCAATGAGTCCGGGAAGACTCCACCTGCCTCACAGCAGGTAAGCCTGTGCTCCACAACAAGAGAAGCCCCGCAGTGAGCAGGCTGAGCACCACAGCTGGAGAGTCGTCCCCACTCTCTGCAGCTAGAGAAAAGCCCACGTGCAACAGAGACCTGGAGCGCCTAAAGAAAGAAAGAAAATTTTAAAAATGGTCAGGATGGTAAATTTTCTGAGCATTTTACTTTGATTAAAGAGAAAGGTGCAGAAGGGGACGGGGATGGGCCTCCCCACCCCCGTCCCCGGCCGCAAGCCCCTGTCTCTGGAGACAACCGGTGTTTCCATTGTGCTGGTGGCACCGTGCCTTCCTCCCGCCCGCCCTGGGTACCAGTGGGCACTCATGGGCAGAGCGAAGGTGCCTCTCCAAGAGCCCGGGGTGCGCACCCTCTTCCGTCCCCAGTCTCAGGGCACAAGGCAATGGTGCCCTGATCTTCTGGCCCTTGATGGGTTGTGGGAACTGAGGACACACGACTGGGGGGCGGGGCTGAGGTTCCCACCTGGGAGGAGCCCGGAGACTCATTGCTCCTCTTGCAGGGGGAGGAGAGTCCTTTTAATTCAGTCCTGTGCTCCTAAGTGGGCACTTGGGAAATGTTTGTTGAATCTGTCGTGGGGAAAAGGAGATGGAATCTAAGCCAACAGTCAGAGGGGTTGGGCTGCAGCAGACGCTGAGGCTGCTGCGCTGGGCTTCACAGCAGCACCCGCACCCGCTCACCAGGGCGTCCTCAGAGCCTGTCGCGTGCCAGCCCCAGGGTGTGGCACTAGCTTGGGCTCAAGGGCAGTGAGACATCCTTTTGAGATGAGGCAAGCCCCCAAAGGCTCGTTTGACGGTCCCATGTGTCACCGGGTGTTGGAGAGGGGAGTCTGGTTTGCTGCCTGGGGGTCCTGCCTGGTGCCCTGGCCACCCCCACCCCGCAGACCTGCCAGCCCGGGCTGAGCTGGCCATTCTTCACTGCAGCGTAGAGAAGAGACAGCGTAGAACCCACGTTCCGCGGCTCATCAGTGCCCATCCATTGGGCTGAGAGCTCGTTTACTGGGAGCCGAGCTCTGGGCTGAGTGCATGGCGGATGCTGACTCATTTAATATACCAGCTCCACAAGGCGGGTGCTCCCGTTAGCCCCTGCCCGAAGACGGGAACCAGGTGCACGGCAGGTTCGGGGCTTTGCTCCAGCTGGCTCTGGGGGCAGGATGGACAGCAGGCTGTGGGCAGGTCCGTCTTGGCCGGTGGAGGTGGAACCCTAGGGCCTTTCTCCACCCAGGGGCCCAGGAAGTGAATCAACAGGCTAAGCGGCTGGTTTCCAAGTCAGTGGCTGTGACCCAGGGTTGCACACCAGTGCTGACCCTGGCAGGATCATCTGGGGGTGTTTTGTGAGCAGTGTGCTGGGGAGACACGGTAGGGAGTGGGGTTTATAGAACCACTGCCAGGCTGCTCAGACGTGGGAGTCAGGTGGACCTGGGCCTGGCCTGGAGCAAGGAGGCTCCCCTGGGCCTCAGCTTACTCACCTGTAAAGTGGGAAGGGTGACGCCTGCCTCACAGGGCTAGGGTGAGAGTAAAGTGACTAGTCTAGCACAAAATGAGAATTTTACAGTGAAAGCAAGTCCCTCCTTTGTCCAGGAAAGCAGAGTCTGATGAGAGAGGCAGAGAAGTGAACACTTACAATGCCCCAGATGTTGTGAGGAAGGCACGTGCCAGGGCTGGAGACGCTTAGGTGGGTGTAGTGGGTCCTTCTAGGGAAGTCCTGAAGGGCTTCCTGGAGGAGGTGAGGAGGTGCTGCAAGCCTGGAAGAGGCTGGAAGCGGCGTCCCAGAAACTAGACGGTGGCCTGTGCTCTGGGAAACAGGTTCCTCCTCCCCAGGAGATGCTCGCCGAGCCACTTCTCGTAGTGGCCTGCTTGGCCGGGGAGAGGCAGTCAGTGCCATGTGGGTGTGGTTTGTAGACAGAGGTGTTGGAAGGAGGGCACTGCCCCCCCACCCTCAGCTCTGGGTGACGGGCATCCACAAAGCTGCCGGGTCTCCAAAGGGGCTTTCAGTAAACGGCACCAAAGCGGGAGTGACGCTGGCCACCTGGCTAGATGTGGACGCTGGGCAACCGGAACGGAAGGCTGGTGTGAATAGCTGGAGCCTGGGATGGACAGGGGGGGCACGTGAGCAGGGGCATCTGGACCTGGGAGAATGACCTTCAGTGCTGCCGGGGCGACCCCACAAGGCCAGGGGACCCCTCCTGCCTTAGCCTTGCCTGCTGACATGGCGGCCCTTGTCGCCTCTAAGCGTGAGCCGCGCCGTTCCTTCCTGGGGCCCGGCGAGGGCCAGGGGGCAGAAGCAGGTCGCTGGCCGGGTTTTGCTGGCCGTGGAAGCAGCGGCGTCCGCACGCGCTCTCTTCCCTCAGCCGCCCGCGCCCTCGCCCCCGCCACGCGCCCCCGCCCCCGCCAGGTGATGGCGGGTCTAGCTCATTCTCCCCATCGCACCCACGTGAGGATTACGGCGGCACAGAGGCTGTGGGGTCAGCCAGTCCTGGGTTCAGGTCTGGCCCTGTCACTTGCAGAGTGGCCTGGGGCCACGCTCCCAGTCTTTCTGCCCTCTGGCAGCTGGGAGGTCACGAGGGTGAAGCCGCTGACTGGACCTGTCATCACGAGTCCGTTGACTAGTTGCAAACAGCCCTGCGAGGTGGGTGGTCTTAGCAAAGCTCAGAGAGGGTTAGCAGTCTGTGCCAGGTCACACAGGGGCAAGATGTGTATATAGCTGGTGTTTGACCCCAGGACCTCTGACTGCAGAACCCCTACCCTCCTCTCCACGACACACACTGGTTTGAACCCAAAGGCTGATGTCCCAGCTGGCTTTGACTGTCTTTGGCTCATCAGATGGTTTTCCTGATGGCATGGGGTGTCTGTCCAGGCACTGTGGAAGTTGTTTCTTGGCCTGACTTGGGGAGCCCTTTGAACTTATTCACTCTGACACCATTGCATTAAAAATGGGAAAGTGAGGCTAGAGGAGGAGAAGGGACTTGTCCAAGATCACACAGTAAGTCTGGGCAGAGACAGGGCCGATAGACTGGGACTTTCCTGGGGGTCCAGTGGCTAAGACTCCATTCTCCCAGTCTGGGTTCGATCCCTGGTCAGGGAACAAGATCTCACATGCTGCAACTGAAGACCACGCATGCTGCGACTAACACCTGGTGCTACCAAATAATTTGTTTCTTTTTTTAAAGAGAGAGAAAGGACCCAGTGCCAGTTAGCCTGCATTGACGCCCGCTGCCTTGTTGCCCGAGGGGGTGTGGGCCTGGGGGCTGCGGTCCAGTGACACACTTGCCAGTCTCTTCCTCCCCTCGTCTCAAGGCCTGGTGACTACCCGTGGAGCGCCCCGGAGGCCTGCCAGCTGCCCGGTAAAGGGTAGCCATGGTCACCGGAACAGGCAGGGAGAGTGGGAATGACTCCACGCAGCTCAGCCCTGCCGTCCATTGGCCAGGCTTGCTTTCACCGCCTGGCTGGGAAAATTCACTTGCCAGCCCCTCTCAGTTGCTTCTAGATCCACAGAGGGTCGCGGCAGGGTGAAGACGTGTCCCTGCTTGAGTGGTCCGGGCCTTGCACAGCCACCTGTCGCTGCCTTTCCCAGACAGGGCCAGGCTGGGCCACGCCAGTGGTGAGATGGCCCTCGTCCAGCAGGGCGCCTGTGTACCTTCGGTTGAGTGCTTTTAACAGCTGTGAAGCTTGCAAGGTAGTGGTGCTGCCACCTTTTCACAGGGGGGACACTGAGGTTTCCAGCCAGGGACCAGTGGGCGCTCTGGGGCCGCTGCAGGGGCAGGCAGCCTTCTCAGTTTGCTGTCCTGCTCAGAGGAGGCTCACATCACCTTTGATTCTGTCGGGCCTGAGCAGCTCATGGCACGCACTCCAGAGCCGATCATGGAATGAATGAGTGGACAGAGGCCGGACCAATGCACAGGAAGAGAAACAGATATCGTGTGTGAACGCCTGTATGTGGATCTAGAAACATGGTGTAAATGACCCCATCTGCAGAGCAGGCATAGAGCCTCATAGGACAAGTGTATGGATGCCAAAGGGGAGCAGGGCATGGGAGGAACTGGAGACTGCGGTTCACACTCACGCAGGACCGACGTGTGCGTTCATAGGACAAGTGTATGGATGCCGAATGGAGGAGGGCACGGGAGGAACTGGAGACGGTGGTTCACACTCACGCAGGACCGACGTGTGTGTGTGCTGCACGCTCAGTCGTGTCTGGCTCTTTTGTGACCCCGTGGACTGTAGCCCTCCAGGCTCCTCTGCCCATAGGACTTCTCCAGACAAGAATGCTGGAGTGGGTCACCACTTCCTCCTCCAGGGGATCTTCCCCACCCGGGGATGGAACCTGGGTCTCCTGGGTTCTTTATCCCCGAGCCACCAGGGAAGCCTGTACACTGCCGGCGCTGTGAATGAGACAGATGACTATTGAGAAGGTGCCGTGCAGCGCAGGGCGCTCTGCTTAACGCGCTGCGGTGTGCGAATGGGAAGGAGGCCCGAGGGGGCACCTGTGTATGCAGACAGCTGATCTCTCTGCCGTGCAGGAGACACCAACACGCCATTGTAAAGCAGCTATTCTCCAGTAAAAACCAGCTCTAGAAACGCGTGCTGCCACCCAGTCCTGGCTTGCTGGTCACGGGTGCTGAGTGCAGGGGCCAGTGGCTCGATGCCATCACCCCGGGTGACTCTGGGTGGCGCTGGTGATGTCCCTGAGGCCGTTTCCTCTTTCTGGCTCCGAGGAAGGGCCACATCCAGGGTGTGCGGGTCTTATCTAGAGGGACTCAGAGATCGCATTATGGACCAGAGGCCCCAGCGGAGGAAGGGCTTGCTGGGTTCGCGCAGTGACAGAGCTGGATTTGAGCTTGGGTCTCCCGCCCTTTAGCCTAGAACCCTCTCCACAGGGCGCTCCCCAGCGGACCTGAGACCCCCACCCACCCTGAGTAGCCTTGCACAGGCCGCTCTGTTGGGAAGCCCTGGAGGCAGCTGCTATTTCAAGTTGAGAGCGAGTGCGCCCGTGTACTTGTCTGTGTCTGTGTGCACACACGCGTGTGTGTGCGGTGCCTACTTGCTGGGAAGAGGCGCACACTTGATAACGTGGCTGCTCCACCCAGCCTATCACCGGCTCCCAGCCTGTGCTCTGGCCTGCCTGGGCCATTACCACCCGCCTGTAATGGAATCGGCTGCCCTGGTTAAGTGTTCACATTAAATTAATACCTCCTCCGCGGAGACAATCAGTTGGCATTTAATTTGTGTTTCTCTCTGAGCAGCAGAGTGCAGCTGGGCAGCTGGGCCTCTGATAGGCATGTCTGGGAGGCGTCCCTTTTCCCCGGATCAGGGGCTGGGTGCGGATGGGAGCGCTGAAGTCCACGGGGAAGGAGATGGTGAGCGTGGGGGAGGCAGGGCTGGGAGGTACCCATGCGAGCGGGGCTCAGGGGACCGGGGGCCGGTCCACTCCCAGGCTGGGGGCCCGGCCTCTCCAGTGACTGGTGTACAGACAAGAGCAGGGAGTCGGGGGCCGCGGAGGCCCACGTGCGTCCGCGCTGGGCTGCCCACCCCGGTCCCGCCGCGCTCTTGCTCATCTGTGTTTCTTTCTCTGCCTCCGCCGTGAACTGTTTGTGGTCTTGGACAAGGAGGGTGGCATGGAAGGGGGCAGTTGACCCAGTTGTGAATTTCCAGCTCCCCTAGGGGGCTCAGTGGAAGTCAGCAGGTAGGGGCCTGCCGAGTGCCCGCTCTGAGCTGTAGCCCGCTGGTTTCCGTGAAACTGCGTTTGAGGAAGGGTCGCCCTGGTCTGCCTGGTCCCCCAGCTCAGACGTTAGTCTAGACAAGGAGCTGGCACTCGGGGCCCCGGCTCTGACATGAGGCTGGGGCAAGGCATGCCCGTGCGGGTAGGGCAGGGGCACCTCTCTGCGTCTGGGCGGGTGGGCAGTGCAGAGGCCCTCAGGCAGGCGGGCCAGTGGGCAGCATGGCTCCAGCAGGCCCCTGGCTGGAGTCACATGACATGGGGTGAGCTCCTCGGCCCCGGGTGCAAACTGCCCTCCGCCTACCTGCCTGCTGCTGGAGGCAGGGCCCACGCTTGGCCCTGAATGCAGTTTTCCACCCATGGCTTGGCCCAGCCTCACCTGAGCTTGCTTCCCATCACCTGAGCGAGCTGGCTTGGGCGTGCCGGTGGCTCGCCCTCCCTGGCAAGGTGTGGACCATTCCTGCGGCGCCTCCCAGCCCCCGGAGGCCTGGCCGCTGGAGCCAGCCGTGGAATCCTGCAGCCGGAGTTGAGCCTCGGAGCGCCTGCGGTGTGCTCTGTGTTCCAGGGGAGGGGCTGGGTGTTCGCAGCCACATCACTGGACCCCGTGTGTTCTCACAGCCTCAGAGGGGCTGTGCTTCCCTCCCAGAGAGGGTGGCTGACTTGCCCAGAGTCACACAGCCAGCCAGCACCAGGGACAGCATGCTAACCTGGTCTCCTGCCGCCCCCCGCCCCGGGGTCCCCAGGACTTTCTCCCCAGAGGCCCCCCGGGCTGTCCCCAGGACTGCAGTGGTTTTGCGGGGGCTGCACCCGCTTTCCTCTGGAGCTGGAGCCCTGGAGCCTCTTTCTGTGACCCACAGGAAGTGAAGCAGCTGTGAGTCAGTCCCTCTGCCAGTGACTTCAGCCCAGCCTTCTGCCCCTCCGAAGCCGGGCTTTGTGGCCCCTTTCCTGCGGGTCTGTCACCCCGAGCTCGTGGGGGCAGGGAGACCCTGGCCCTGTCGTTGGCTGGGGGTGGGGGCAGGGGGCTGGCCCCTCAGTGCCTCCCCTCCCCCAGCAGCCTGCCCAGACTTCCCGTCCATCGCGTGGTCCAGTGGTGGCTCCGCAGGAATGCAGGAGACCACATCTGGCCGAGTCTAGGGGGGCTGGGGGGGCGGCCGTCTCTGCTCCTTCTGCTAAGACGGTGGCTGAGCCCGTGTGGACGCTGGGGAGGCCTCTCTTCCCCCCTGCCCACCACCCTGACCTCCCTGCCCTCCTGCCCTGGCCTGGAGTTGCGGAGAGCGGGACAGACACGCTTTCTCCTTCTCCCCGCCCGCTTCCGGTCTGGCCAGCCCACCCTGCAATGTGGGGCCTCTCCCGGGGGAGGGTCTGGAGCCAAGCGGACGGTCGGAGCTGAGTGGCGAGGCCCCCAGGCTGGGGCTCAGACTGAGGATGCCGTCCAAGCGGCCCCGGCTGGGGAGGGCGCTTGCCACCTGGGTCGTCCGTCCGTTTGTCACGCCAGTGTATGTTCCTCGGTTGTTTCGTCACAACAAAGATTTGGGCACTTGTGAGACATGTTCATTCAGCAAATCCGTTCAACAGCTGTCTGACTCCTTACAAGTGTGGCTGGGGTCAGTGCAGGGAACATGGGAGTAGTCGCCATGAGCTGCTGGGGAGGGGCCAGAGCCCCGCTTTAGACCCGACCCCTGCAGCGCCCCGCTGTACCCCTTCCCCACCTAGAACCGGCGTCTCCCCCGCTCTGGGCCCCGACAAGCCGGCCGCAGGGTGCCCGAGCCCTCTGGAGGCGGTGCTGGAGGAGTCGGCCCTGCTGTCTGCACGCACGTCTGCACCTGTGGGCTCGCCGGCCTGAGCTGTAGGGGCAGCATGGCTCTTCTTGAGCGTCCCCGGGGGGTGCTGGGCTCACACTCCATCTCCTTTACAGATGGAGAGACTGAGGCCTCGAGTGGTGGAAGCAGATGCCGGGGTTCGGACTCAAGCCCTTCGGCTGGGGCAGGGGAGGGCGCCCGCCCCGCCGTCCAGGCCCTGGGCGACCCTGCACCTCACTCTGCTTGTCTGTGTACTCAGAAGTGTGGTCTAGGTACATTCTGGGCCCTTTCAGCCTTCGTTTCTGGGAATTCTCTGAGTCTCTTGTTGCTGTAGAGTAGCACCCTCTCCCTCCCCAAGCCCCGCGGCCCGCTGTGTGATTCTGGGGGTGGTGCCTCGTGCTTGTGGACTGCAGTGTTTTCATCAGTCCCCTGGAGATGCTCTAACCCGGCCTAGAGATTCCTGTGACGCTGAAGGCAGGCTCTGTGGGTGGCGCCCGGCACCCTGTCTGCGCCCCGTCCGCGGGGGCCGCTCGGTCACACCAGTATCAGCACTGCCCTCACGCATCCTGCCTGCTTCCTGAGCATCCACAGCCGAGACCACTGTGAGAGCCGTGGCTGGAGGGTGTCCGCAGGTGCAGAGAGAGCGGGAGGATGCTGGGGCCAGAGAGGGTCCCCGTGGGCTGGTGGGAGCGAGAGCCAGACCTGGGCCTGAGCACGCCTCGGCGTGGAGGAGATGGAGGGTGGTCTGCCGCTGTCCCTGGCATCGTGGGCTGGCTCTGTGGATGAGACGCCGCTGCCAAGCGGCCACAGGAACGATGGCATCCTGTGGCCTGCCAGATCAAGCCTGGGCTCAAGGAGGGAAAACCAGGGGAGTGGCTGCCTTGGTTTGGAAGAGAGATGACATGTGAGACAGGCCTGGGAGAATAGATGGATTTCAGGAGGCTAACGTGGCGGGAGGGAAAAGGGAGTCGGGCTGCCTCTGAGTCCGTCTCCTCTGTGAAGTGGGGGCCACCCTCAGGGCAGGATTAAGTGACAGTTCATCTTTCATTGTATGTGAAGGCCTGGCATAGTGTTCAGCACCCTGAAAGTGACCAGTAAATATCCCTCTCTCCACTCCCTTCAAGAGAAAATAGAGTTTGGAAGTTTTATGAGCTGGTGGTCAGGGAAGGCAGAGGTGGATCCAAATGACCCAGGCTGTCCTGGTCTTGGCTAGCGTTGCCCAGGTGTGCTAGGCCTTCATTTTCCCACCTGTGAAATGGGAGGCAGTCTCTCTGTGGCTTCACACCACCGTGCGCTCAGCAGCCCCTGGCCCACCGTAGGCGTGTCCCCTCTTGGTGGCAGCTGGCTTCTCCCTGGCTTCCTGCTGGCCTGTCTTTGCTTGTGTTGGTTCCGACGCCTGAAACTCCCCTCCTGCTGAAACTGAGCTCCCATGAGCAGATCCAGGGCAGGGGAGAGGACGGGCCTGGGAAGCAGGTGCTGGAATGTCCTAAAGCCCACAACTTGGTTGACCAGTTTCTGGCTCAGCTTCACGCTCCCTCCCCCTCGGCCGAGTTGCTGTGAATGCAGGGCATCTGGGGCTCCCCAAGAAATATCACTCATCCATCCTCTCACCCCCGTCAGCCAGAGCAGCTGAAGGGCAAAGCGTTTCTGCACTGTCAACATGGAAGCGGGCACAGCCAAGCTTTCCCACCGAGGGCCAGGAGGGAAGGTCAGCGTGGGTAGCGGGCTCAGTCTGTCAAGCCAGCTGCTGTCAGCACACAGGGGTCCTTCCTGGGTCTCCTAGGGGCAGGTGCACCGGCCGTACACCCATCCAGCTCTGGAAATGAAAGGCCAATGACATCACTTGTACAAGCTCACCTAGGGTGCAGCTTAGTAAGGTGAGGGGCCCCCAAAGCGTCTTCTGCCGGGGAGCGCGTGAGAGACCAGCCCCACCCCATACCTGCTGGACCGACTGCACGGGAGCGCGGCCCCTGGGTGGCACCCACGCTCGTCCCAGTCGGAAACTGGAGGCTTGAGAGCGTGAGCTTGACTTGAGTCCCATCCCTGCTGACTGGTTGTGTGTGGCCTTAGACAGGTCACACCTCTCTGAACCTGAGGTCTCTCATCTGCAAAATGGGTTTGGGGAAAAATGTCTTTACAGGAAAGGCTTAAGAGGTCAGATGCAAGCCCATGAGATGTGTCCAAGGCACGGAGCCCAGGGCAGGGGACTCGAGTGGTGCTCGCCAATCAGTGGCTGCTGCTACTGCGACTCCTGTGTCTGAGGATCCAAAGACGTGGCTTGTGTCCTCCATCTATGTTGACCTGAGACGAATTGCTCTCCTTTGCTGGGCCTCACTTTTCTGTCTGTTCAATGGGTCTATTGACCCGCTGCTCTACCTTCCTCATGAGAAGGTTGCTTCCAGGAAAAGGAAAAGTGAGAGGGGGCTGGCCTCATCCCAGAGGCTCCTCTGAGAAGCTGGTGTGTGTGAGGGGGTGAGATGCCCCCAGGTGCCCACATCCCATCCCTCGCTGCCCCCCTTATCTTGCTGTTGCTGCAGGAACACAGTAGTGAGGCCAACCCTGGGGGCCAGGCTGCAGTCAGCGCCCTCCCTTGGCCCCGCTCTGCTCAGCAGCTTTGGAAGCCCGTCCCCTGCCCCCCTCGGGGCAGCGTGGCCAGGAGAGATGATTCAGCTTGGGCCCTGTATTCTGGGCCTTGGCCTCGCTCGAGGGCAGCCCCAGATACCCTGTGTGCTGGGTGAGCTGGGGGCAGCCTTGAGCTTCTCCCCACCTGGGGTTCCTGTTCCGCAGCTGTTCCTTGGACTCGTGGCCCCGCCCATGACATGCTGGGTGACCTTGGGCAGGTTCCTTTCACACACAGGCCTCTGTATCTCCGTTTGTACCACAGGAGTGTTCCATGAGACAATCCTGCCCGGGTCAGACTCTTAGACTCTCTCCCTGCCCCTCCTTGGGTCCCTCTGTATCTCTCATCCACATCAGGATGCCCACCCAGCCCTGCTGCCCACGGGGTTCTGAACTCTGCTGCCCACTGCCGATCGAGGCCTGGCCGCCGCTGCCGGGGGCTGGTAAAGACCAAAGGGGGGGGGGGGACATGTGTGTCCTCTGGGAGCCCTGCCCGGGGCCGTCTGTGTCTTGTGTGGGAAAGGGGAGGAATTTTCCTCTGTGTGTGCAAACAGTATCCGTTTTCTCTTGTTTCCAAAAGCCGGTGACGTAACCCGCTCTTCAGCCATCCCTCCCCTCTGGCCTATTTTTAGCTGGCCCCGACAGCATCCTCAAGGCTTCAGGCCTGCCTGCTCTGAGCCCATGTAGGGAGGCAGCCCTGGGGTGAAGAAAGAGAGAAGCTCCGGGTCTGTCTGTCCCGTGGTTGGAGAAGGGCTCGCCCCTCTGGGGCAGCAGGGCCATCTGGGTGGGAGGGGATCAGGGCTTCCCGGGGTCCACAGTCCACGGGGAGCCCAGCAGGCTCACCAGCACCCGATCTGGAGCCCCCAGCCTGAGTCTGAGTCCTGGCCCCGCCTGCCCTCACCCTCACTTAGGCATGAAATGTGCTGTGTCCAGCTCTGCGACCCCATGGACTGTAGCCCACCAGGCTCTTCTGTCCGTGGAGATTCTTCAGGCACGAATACTGGAGTGGGTTGCCATGCCCTCCTCCAGGGGATCTTCCCTAACCGGGGATCGAACCCAGGTCTCCTGCTTCGCAGGCCGATTCTTTACCATCTGAGCCGGCAGTGAAGCCCAGGCATTAAATAAGTGAGACTTATATCATTTTTGTTTTAATGTTACAAAACAGACCTGGGTTTGAAGTCCAACCCCATCCCCTAACTAGCTGTTTGTCTTTGGGCAAGATATGTAACCTCTCTGAGCCTCAGTTTCCTCATCTGTAAGAAAGGGATGATAAAAGCTACGTGGGAGATGTCTTTGTTGGTTAAGGTAGGTGGCAGGACAGATTGACTCTGAGATTGCAGTTGTTGGCACGAGAAAAGTTTGTTTCTTGTGGGTGCAAAGGAGAGCCTGAACGTGGTGTTGGCTGCAGCCCGGCACCCGAGACCAGCCTCAGTAGCGCGTCTCACAGGAGTGGGAAGGGCAGCAGCATTTGTCCAGCACCTTACACCATGTGCATACAGTGGCGGGGCGGCGGCCCCTCCCGCCATGTCTCCCAGCGGGGCTGTGCTATGCCCGGAACCTGGCACTCGTGCCCTGGCGTCATGTGCCCACCCACCGCCCCTGCCTGGGAGCGCCGGGACACAGGCAGGGCTGGAGTCCCTGCTGCACCTTCCTCAGTCAGCGCGGGGGCGATCCAGGGTGGATGCTGGCACTGTGCCTGGGGGTGGGCTGCCTGGGGGAGACCACCCTCTGACTGCCTGTCCCTCTTGGCTGTTGTAGGTGGGAGGAGGAGCTTGCCAAGCGCGTGAACCTGCAGACCATGGTGGACACGCTGCAAGAGGTAAGAGGCCCCAACTGGGAGAGGCTGGGGGCGAGCCATGCGGTGGAGGGGCGAGGCTGCGGGCCGGTTCTCAGCACAGCCTCTGGGCTGTGTCAGCTCAGCCTCTCCTCTGTGGGGCCAGGGGGCCTCTCCCTCCTCCCCTGCTTTGGGGCTGGGAAGGCATCCCCGGCACACAGTTGCAGAAAAGCCTGGCCACAGGAGCCCCGTTGCCGTCTCAGCCACGCAGGACTGGACTCGGGGCCGAGTGCCTCGGAGAGGGCGGGGGCCTTGTTGCCAGGTGGGCTCCCAGCCCCAGTGGGCGCTCTGTGGCAAGTGTGAGGACGGCCTCTGGCTTTTCTGGCTTGGTGGCTCTGTGCTCTGGGCCCTGCTTCACGCAGGCTGGCGGTACACCCTGGGCAGCAGACGTGACCTTCTCAGCTCTGTTCTCCTCTCAGCCAAATGGGCACAAGCGTGGCAACCTCGTTTGAAGCCGTGGACGGCTCTTTTTAGCACTGAAAAAAGTTGCCTTCTGATAGTTAGAGCATTGATCATCTACATAAATAAATAACCAGAGAAGAAAGAAAGAAAATCAGCGTTGATCTTCTAAGGAAGTTAGAGAGGGATTAAAATAGTGTCAGGGAGACATTAAAAGACATCAGCGTCAAGGAACGGTTGGAATAATGTCTAGAAGGAAAAGGGTGAAGGTTCCCTGCCCCCCAGCCCTGCTTTCTTTTGTGAGAAAAGGTCTTTTTACTTTACAAACGTCACATGTTCATGGGCCAGCACTTGGAAAGTTCAGGGAAGCACCGACAAGAAAACAAAGCTTAGCCTCCGGTCTCCCTGCCCCACTGTGGCTGAGTTGGTGCGTGACCTTCTGGGCGTTTCTGTGTACACGTACAGCCCCTGGATGTGCACACTCAGTGCGGCTGACACACGTGATGTTGCCATTCTGGAGATCGGAGATGGTCACATATTGGCACTTTGACATATATTGACCGGCTATTTTGACCCACTGGAATCGCTTTTACATCCACTTTTTCTCTCAGCTTCTACCACGGATTTTTCCATCCAATGAACAGTTCTCAGAAAAGAATTCTTTTAGGCCGAGGGGTGAAGTGAGGGCTGAGCGGGGAGCCAGGCTGGGTCAAGGTCTTGGCTCCCCTCCCCTGNACATCCACTTTTTCTCTCAGCTTCTACCACGGATTTTTCCATCCAATGAACAGTTCTCAGAAAAGAATTCTTTTAGGCCGAGGGGTGAAGTGAGGGCTGAGCGGGGAGCCAGGCTGGGTCAAGGTCTTGGCTCCCCTCCCCTGGGGCACAGGGGCACCCAGCGTGGTTGGATGTCAGGCGTCCATCCGGGGCTCTAAGCCCAGGTGTCCGGCCTCTCCGCCCGCCATCGGGGAGCCCACCCAGCACCTGCTGACCCCTCCCTGGTCTCCGTCCGTCCCTCGCAGGCAGCGCAGGAGGCGGAAGCCATCCAGGAGGAGATGAATGAGAAGATTGAGCGTCTCAAGGCCGAGCTGGTGGTGTTTAAGGGGCTCATGAGCGACGTAAGTGTCTCCGGCCGCCTCCCTCCAGGTGTCATGAAACTCCCACCCCCACCCGTCATGCAGAACGCTTCATTCACTCCGAGGCTCCAGAGCTCGGCTTCTAGTTAGAGTCCTGGCTGGCTGCGTTTGACCTGTGAGGATGACGGATGCATCGGAGATCAGGCCCCTCCCTGCCCCTCCCCTGCTTCCCGTGGTCTGAGTAGAGATGCATTAATCAGCTGCTTAACCCATCCGCCCGCCCCNACTCCGAGGCTCCAGAGCTCGGCTTCTAGTTAGAGTCCTGGCTGGCTGCGTTTGACCTGTGAGGATGACGGATGCATCGGAGATCAGGCCCCTCCCTGCCCCTCCCCTGCTTCCCGTGGTCTGAGTAGAGATGCATTAATCAGCTGCTTAACCCATCCGCCCGCCCCGGGCTCCTCTGACGGCCTGTGTGCGTTCTCTCCGACTCTGCCGGCTCACCAGTGTGGGGCTGGGGGGCGGGGGCGGCCGGGGGCCTCCGTGTCTGGTGCAGGGAGGGCCGATGGCAGGCTGAAGGGGCCCCCTGGTCTGGTCTGCGCCGGCCCGAGAGCCCACCTGGGCCAGTGGCCTCCCTGAGGTTGCTCTGTTGAGTTGGGACCGGCCGATGTGCGCGTCCTTGGGACAGTCGGAGCCCCTCTGAGTCACCGTGGGCGGGGGCAGCTGTTGGCAGGGCAGCAAGGGCCTCCTTCCTGCTGGGGACCTGGTTTCCTGCCACCTTCGGGCCGCGGGCAGTATGTAGAGAAAGACCGCAGGAGGGAGACGGAGCCCAGGACAGGTGCCTCCGCCGGCCGTGGCTTCTGGCTCTGAGCGGTGTGAGGCTGGGGTGGCTGGAAGAGGGCAGCAGGCTGCCCTTACCCGGGTCTGGGGGACCCCCATCCGTCCAAGGTAGCCCCCACCGTCAGCCTGGGAGGAATCTTTGCTGGGGAGAGGCAGGGCAGACCCGCCGCGGGAGCCGGGTGGCCTTTCAGCGCCGGGACGCGTCTTTCTTCTTCCCTTGTTCCGACAAAACCGACACTGATGCCGGGTCTGCTGAGAGGACGCCTTCCGGCCTTCGGGAGAGCGGCAGACAGTCTTCCTCGGTCCCCACGGCACCCACATCCCCCGCCCCTCGCCCCGAACCCGAGCCACTGGCCCGACCCTTCACACCCAGAAGAGGCTGCAGGACCCACCTGGGACTGCGGGGCCCACCTGCCCAGCGCCTGGGGGTCTCCCCACCCCTCCGTCCAGCCAGAGCCTGGGGTGCCCCCCCACCCCTTGCTTGCCCCCCCCCAGCTCACATGACCCCCTGCTGTCCTCCCTGCACTCCCCCA
>SJYA01000238.1:207044-226834 GCA_006410615.1 Neotragus moschatus | reverse complement strand
GAGGTGGGCGGGGGGTGGGGGTGGGGAATGTCTTTTATTGCCCTGAGGTTTTTGTTTTTTTTTTCCCCCCTCAGCCAACAATAAGAGGTTATAGATCTGAAATTTCTCTGTGAGAAAGTCTGGAGGGGGCCAGGCCTGGTAGCCACCGCCTCCTCCAGGGAGCTGGGTCAATACTGCCTGCCAGCATCTTGGCTCTCCACTGTGCCCCAGCTGCCCACTGTTTGGCCACCGGCGGGCACTGGAAAGGGAAGCGGAGGGGGGCAGCAGGGACTGGTGGAAGAGGAGGCGGCGGGAGCGGGAGCTCGCCTGAGAGCCGCGCTCACCTCCACCGTAGTTCACTGCTTCATCCGTCCGATGGAGAGTTAGTCTGAGCCAGTGTCTCTCCAGACTTGAGTGGACCAGAGTCAGAGGGCATTGTGTGGACGCCATCCTCAAATCTCAGCTGGGAGCCCGCAGAGCAGGCTTTACTTTTTTTTTTTTAAGTATCTTTTTGGACCCACCACTCACGACCAATCCCCTGTTATGATTGGGGGTTTTTGGTTTTGTTGGCTCAGGAGCTCCCCCTGGAGGTCAGAGGAGCAAAATGTGCCCAAGGGTCAGAGCTCCTTACCCCAAGGCCTGTGTCTGCAGGCAGAGCAGGGGCTCTGAGTAGATCAGGCCTCCTGTCTTTCCTTCCAGAGGACCAGTGATCTGTCAGGGCCTCCTCTCTCTTCTGTTTCCCCACTGTTTTGCAGTCTTAAAACCATTGTATATAATATTCATATTATATAAATATATATATGGAGAGAGAGGAGAGTGTTAGTGATGGTGTGTAATTTTTATTTATGAGAACTTGGTGGCCTTTATTGTGAGTTTTTTCCTTTTTTTGCTTTTTGTTTTATTTTTGTGGGGGACCACCTCCTGGTTCCCTGTAAAAGTCTGGCTGAACGTCTTCCATTTCCAGCATCTCTTAGCCAGATAGTCCCTCGTTAGGTACGTGAAGGGACGAGGTTTTGGAAGAGAGATCACCCACTTCCTCTCCTTCTCACTGACCTTTGTTCTAAAGGTTACAGGGTTCAAACAGATTATTATTGTCGTTATTGTTATTGTTTTATTTTTATTTTAACCAAAGGTTATCAGAGCCAGTTGGGCTTGGACCTCAGCTGCTGAAAAGATTTTCCGTTTCCGGGAGGGTGGGAAACCACCGCCCCCCCAGGCCTCCTCTGCCCAGGGTGAGGGAGGCACTGAGTGCTGTGGGCAGGTGGGCACATGGAAGCCTGCCTCAGGGTGGTGGGAGGGTGACAGACCTATCTTTAGAGTTAAGACAGTAAGCAACAATAGAAGTATTTAGGGGTAACNAAAAGATTTTCCGTTTCCGGGAGGGTGGGAAACCACCGCCCCCCCAGGCCTCCTCTGCCCAGGGTGAGGGAGGCACTGAGTGCTGTGGGCAGGTGGGCACATGGAAGCCTGCCTCAGGGTGGTGGGAGGGTGACAGACCTATCTTTAGAGTTAAGACAGTAAGCAACAATAGAAGTATTTAGGGGTAACTA
The DNA here is from genome assembly GCA_006410615.1 of Neotragus moschatus. Taxonomy (NCBI): domain Eukaryota; kingdom Metazoa; phylum Chordata; class Mammalia; order Artiodactyla; family Bovidae; genus Neotragus; species Neotragus moschatus. The sequence goes on along the minus strand of SJYA01000238.1, from coordinate 225,305 downwards.
AGGTTCCTCGGTGATCGCTGTCCAGTAGTATTGTTTTTCCTTCCCCCCTTGTATACATAGGATATTTGTCTCTGGGGACTAGGGTACTCTGAATTTATCTAGGAAGTAAGGAAGTGGCAGGAGCCAGGGTCAGATGCTGGCCAGAAAGATCCGTCCTGCTGGTTTTCAATAGCTGCTCTCCCTGGGGAGCAAGGGTTTGGGGCTGGTGGATGGGGGGACAGCAAGAGTGTTAGTGACCTGCCTTCCCGGTTGTGGTCCTGGGCTTTGGCCTGGCTGCCTCCCTCCCCACCAAGTTCTCTTTTGAGTTAGTTGCCAGTGGGCCCCGCTTGCCCCCTTTGCCATGGGCTCACAGCTTGCCAAGAAAGACCCCAACGCTCGCTGGGGCAGCACCAGGTCCAGTTGGGACCAACTGGTCCGTCCTTTGTAAAGATGTAAATACTTAATTTTGGTTTTCTATTTCTCAGTCCAGTGTCATATTGACATTGGTGTTTCAGAATTGTTCTCAGATGGGTTCTCCTGTGCTGCCCTCTTTTGCTCTCCTATTTTGGGGGGTTTTATAAAAAGAGAGGGTTGGGGAGGGGCAGGGAGAGTAGCTTCCTTTGGGCTCCCTGATTGTGGAACACACACACACACACATACTTCTGAGATTCTGAACGGGAAAAAATGATTGACAAGTAAACACATTTTGTTTTCTTGTGGCAATATGTCTAGAGGTCTCTGACTGGCCTGTCCATCATGGACTTTGCGCCGTGGATGGAGCTCAGATGACCTGGAGAATCTTTGGCTTGGGATGGGGGAGAGGGTGTGGGGCAGGGGGTCATATAAGGTATAACTTAAGCTAAATGTAATCTATTTATAAAGCAAGAGACTTTCATCTATTTTTATGAAAGGAAAGGTTTTTTTTAAATCTAGGGTAGGCAGTTATGGTAGCCCAGCATTTTTCTGTGGACAAGATGCATGTTGCTGCTGGATTTAATATAATCAGTACCCCTCACCTTTTCTCCTCATCCTCACCACCTGCTCATCCATACCCATGGGCAGCTTCAGCAGCGCAAAGGTCACCCCTCACCCCACTTCTCTGTCCCTTGATCCCCCAGCTCCCTGGCCATTGGAAGGCCGGGGGGGCGGGCGTTTGTGGTAGTGGGTGGGCAGTGGGGAATTCAGAATGGAGTAGGGTGGTGAGAGGGAAAGGGGGTGCTGGGCGGGGGGCAAGCTCTGCTTCAGAGGGGGGCTCTGATTAGTTGCTCTGACTCTGGTCGGCCAAGATCCATTGCCAAATCAGCTGTATTTGGGAGAGAGCTGAGAAATGAATGGAAGACTTCCAGGCTTGGGGTGGGCTGTATGTTAGTCTCGGGCAAAACCCTCACCATTCCCCCTGCCAAGCCATCAAAGCAATGAGGTAAAGGCACTCTTTGCCCATAGACTCCTTCGTGGACATTTTCACATCTACCTTATTTTTAGCCCCATCTGGGGAGACTTTCTATCCTGAAGTCCCATCCCACCCCACTGTTGCTGTTTGTCTGCCAGTTGGGTTTAGCGTCAAGGGGAAGCGGGGGTTTATACTCATTGAAAGACTACTGACCCTACCGGAAACCAACCTGTTTACTGTATTGTTGTAAATATCATGCCCTTTATATCCTGTATATTGGCTTCTTTTAAATAAAGTGAAATGTCTTAGAATTGATGCTTTTTTTTCTTTTTAATTAAGGATAAAGTGGTGGGGGAGGGGCAAGAGGACACGGGCCACATGAACACTAAAAGTCACTGAACGATTAGTGATCAAATAGGGAAATTTTACATCACCTCACATCTCACAATAAAATCTCTGGAAGCAGTTAAAGCAGGAATTATACATATTTCATAGAAGGGGAAGAGAGCCAGAGAGATCACAGCCTGAAGAACTGGCATAGCCTGGTTTGGAACTTGGGGCCTATTAATCACATTGCCCTCTGAATCTGCAAATTTTCCATTTCCGGTGGAGCAAGCTAACTGTCTTGTGCCATCTTAATTAAGTGACTAGTATCCGTGGATTTTGGTATCTGCAGGGGCTCTGGGAACCAATCTCCCACCAGAGGAGGACTGAAGTTTCCTTTCCCACTCCCCATTCTTTTGTTTAAATTCTCCAAAGTGCCTTAAAGAGTGTGGCCTCCCATACAAAGAGGAGTAATAATGAAATAATGAGGAAGTTATAAGGTGAGTATCATTACCCCCACTTTACAGACACAGAACTGAGGCCCAGGAAAGTTGCATATCTTGTCAACGTCACAGGGAGAAACCACGATCAGCATCGGAACTCTGACTCCTAAGCAGGTTCTCGGTACACACCGCTGGANGGATGGAGGGGCCTGGTGGGCTGCAGTCCATGGGGTCGCTAGGAGTCGGACACGACTGAGCGACTTCACTTTCACTTTTCACTTTCATGCACTGGAGAAGGAAATGGCAACCCACCCCAGTGTTCTTGCCTGGAGAATCCCAGGGACAGGGGAGCCTGGTGGGCTGCTGGCTATGGAGTCTCACAGAGTACGACATGACTGAAGAGACTTAGCAGCAGCAGCTGCAGCTGGTCAGAAAAATGGACTCCTTTCTTCTGATAGGTGGAATAATATTTGTGGAGTACGTGTAACATGCCAAACCTGTGTTGCACACTTGGCCTACGTGCCTTATTGTGACGATTTGTAAGTTACGACACATGAAATACTTTGAAAAGTGCCTGGCACGGAGGCAGTGCCAGTTGCTAGTAATCATGATTGTCATTATCACCCGTTTTTAAACTTCACTGGTGGGTAGCTGTTATTCCAAAATTCAGACGAAGACACTGACACCTCAGTGGTCCGAGGGGAGCTGCCCTGCAAACCCAGATTTGCAGACCCCTCCAGTGTGGAGTGGGATTCCTGGACCTTTGCCCTCTCAGTGACAAATGTCCTCAGAGTCCTCTTCTGCACCCCCTGGGCTTGGTGGAGGAGGCAGGCAGGACACAGATCCTGCCCCAGAGGGGCTCACAGTTGGGTGAGGCTGCACTCCTACGGACCCATGTGTCCGTCCACCTCCCTTTCAGAGCTGGGCGGCTCTGGCCCCGGTTTGAGTTTTGTTTGCCTAACCCCTAGGACTGATCAGTCGCGTCTCCCCTGCTAAGCTGTGCCTCTCTCGAGTTAATCAGTGTCCCGAGGAATGGTACAGGGTGCCCTGGGTGGGGATGCGTTTCAGTGCAGCTGTGTGTGCTCCATGGGGGTGGGTGGTGGGATAGGGAGGAGGACAAGGACGAGGACTCCTTCTCCAAACTGAGGTTGGGGGCCCTGCTCACTGCATCCTCGGCGTGGTCTCATTTGCAGGCCTTTCCCTGCATTCTGAGACCACCCCTCTCAGACCCTGATGGAAGCCACATAGGTCCACGTGTTTACTGAGTATCTGCCGTGTATACGTGGTGTGCTAAACGCTGTAGGGAGGGGTATTGGAGCCTCCAAGGGTTTTCAGTTTAATGGAAGAAAGCCTTAGACATAAAAAAAAACCAAAAGCCCTCTAATGTCTGGTAAAAAATCACCTCTATTCTGGGGGAGGTGGGGGCTGGAGCAGGGTGGGCAGGTTGGACGGAAAGCTCATAACAGCAGTAGTTATCAAGCAATCAAGTACCATAGGCCTGGCCCTGTGCAGATAAGCCCTGTATTATTACCGTTTTACTGATGGGAAACTTATCTGCCTGTTAAAAATGTTGAGACTAAGGGCTACCCTAGTGGCCCAGCAGTTAAAGAACCTGCCTGCCAAAACGGGAGATGCGGGTTTGATCCCCGGGTGGGGAAGATCCCCTGGAGGAGGAAATGGCAACCCACTCTAGTATTCTTGCCCGGGAAATCCCGGGGACAGAAGGGCCTGGTGGCCTTACAGTCCATGGGGGTTGCAAAGAGTTGGACATGCCTTAGCGACTAAACAGTAGCAATAGAATTACCCTCTGTCTGACTCCAGGCTCACGCCTCCTGCGTGGAGAGAAAGCATTTTGCAATCAGATCTGCTGGCTCAGGTTACCTCTTTGGATATAGCAGCTGGCTTGATGCCCCAAGACAGGGATTCCCAACCTCAGCAGTCTTGACGTTTGAGTCTGATAACCCTTTGTTGTGGGGGCTGCCTGTGTACTGTAGAATGTTTAGCAGAATCCCTGGCGTCTGCTCCCTAGGTGGCATAGCACCCCCCAGTCATGACAACAAGAAAAGTCTCCAGGCGTTGCCAGATGTCACCTGGGGGGCACGGGTGCTCCTGGTTGGGAACCATGGTTCTAGAATAGTTTTGGTGTTTGGCCACTTGTTTAATTATTTGACAGAAAGGAAATGGCAGTCCACTCCAGGACTATTGCCAGGAAAATCCCTTGGACAGAGGAGCCCGGTAGGCTACAGCCCATGAGGTCGCAAAGAGTGGGACACGACTGAGCGACTTCACTTTCTGTCTTTCTTTCTTAGCATACGCCTGTGGCATGCCACGTCTGCATTTATGGGGAGGCGGTTTTAGAATGTTCTTAGTGGCAGCTCTCTGCCTACACGTGAAATCCTAGTGCTGACAGAAACCATCTCTTGGGAACCTGGGGTGGGTGATGTTCTGCAGCGCTTCCCTTTTTGCCTGGAGTGCCAGGAATCTCAACCGACTTTTAAACATACTTTTCTTTTTGGAAGTGATTTGTTCAGTCGCCTAGTCGTGTCCGAATCTTTGCAGCCCCATGGACTGCAGCATGCCAGGCTTCCCTGTCCTTTGCTATCTCCTGGATGTCAAACTCTCACGTCCATTGAGTCAGTGAAGTCATCCAACCGTCTCATCCTCTTTCGCCCCCTTCTCCTCCTGCCTTCAGTCTTTCCCAACATCAGGGTCTTTTCCAGTGAGTCAGTTCTTCGCATCNGCTTCCCTGTCCTTTGCTATCTCCTGGATGTCAAACTCTCACGTCCATTGAGTCAGTGAAGTCATCCAACCGTCTCATCCTCTTTCGCCCCCTTCTCCTCCTGCCTTCAGTCTTTCCCAACATCAGGGTCTTTTCCAGTGAGTCAGTTCTTCGCATCAGGCAGCCAAAGTATTGGAGCTTCAGCTTCAGCATCAGTCCTTCCAATGAACATTCAGGACTGACTTCCTTTACGATGGACTGGTTTGATCTCCTTGATGGCCAAGGGGCTTTTGAAGTGGTGGTCAGTTATTCTTGCTTTTTACAATACTTATTTATTTATTTGGCTGCGCTGGGTCTCAGTTGCGCCATGCGGGATCTTTCACCGCAGCACAGGGACTCTCTAGCTGCACTGTGCTGGTTTGGCTGCTCCGTGGCGTGTGGAATCTTAGTTCCCTGACCAAGCATTGAACCTTTGACCCCTAGATTGCAAGGCAGATTCTTAACCACTGGACCACCAGGGAAGTCCCTAAACACACTCTTGACTGTGCATTTTCTTTGTATTTAATTAGTATGAGTCCACTGTACAAAGTACAGATAAAGCAAAAAAAAAAAAAAAAAAAAAGGTGATGAAGTCACCCAGTAGCTTGCCACACAGAGGTGACCACACTGCTCCTCTGACGACTGGCCTTTTCACGGCCCAGGAATATATACGCTTTAGAAAACAACATAAAAGTGGGCCCCTCTGCAGACGCTTCTCTGGAGCCTGCTTTTTCAGTCGAGACTGACCTCCCTTATCATATGTCCCCAGGCCCTAGAACTGTGGCTGGCACCTGGTCAGCCCTCAGCAAACGTTTGGTGAATGAAAGCATGATCACGTGATTCCTTCCTTGTCAACGGAAATGTATCCTGACCAGTCTGGGAGGTGATCACAGTGAGCAGCTGGCTTTACGGGTGGGCCAGGGATGGTCACTCAGGGCTACCGTTTAATTTTTATGTGGATGGTTTCACTTAGCTCCTCAGCAGCCTGTGATGTAGGTGTCATGCGTCGTCACTCAGTCATGTCCAACTCTCTGTGGCCCCGTGGACGGCAGCCCTCCAGGCTCCTCTGCCGGTGGGGATTCTCCAGGCAAGAATACTGGAGTGGGTTGCCATGCCCCCCACCAGGGGATTTTCCCAACCCAGGGATCAAGACCAGGTCTCCCGAACTGGCAGGCAGGTTCTTTACCAACTGAGCCACCGGGGAAGCCGCATGAATTACGTGTTACTGTCCCCATTAGTCAGACTGAACAACTGAGGCCTGTAGCAGTTAAGGAAATCTTGTCCAGGGCCTTGAGCTAGTAAACACTGAGCGCCCAGCTGACTGCCCTTCTCGCTGCCTTTTCTCTCTTTCATTAATTTTGTCGTGGGCGTCCTCTGCAAAATCTTTTTTTTTTTTTTTCCCTAAATCTTTTGTTTCTGGTTTTGGCTGTGCTGGGTCTCCGTCCTGGCACTCTGGCTTTTTCCAGTTGCGGTCCTCAGGCTTAGTTGCCCTCTGCCATGTGGGATCTTAGTTCCCTGACCAGGGATGGAACCCACGTCCGCTGAATTAGCAGGCGAGTTCTTAACCACTGGACCACTAGGGAAGTCTCTGCAAATTCTCTTTGGAAAGAGCCAAGATACATATTTATACTTGTATATACATTTGATAAATAAAAGAATTAAACTGGGTACCTAGGAAACTTAGAGTAAGTGTTAATATTTGTCCCTTATATATTCTCGTGTCAGACCTCACTGGGTGCCGGGGTCCAGAGGTGACTCCAGCCTGGCCCTCCGACATGAGGGGGCTTGTGGGCTGGAGTTTGCCTGCAGGAATCCTGGTGACTTTGGCTGCCTTTCAGCCTCTCTGCCTGCCTCGTCTTCCTAACTTCAAAACCACCTAGGGCTTGTCCCAGCCCGCCTGATGCTGTGCTGGCCAGGAGCCTGGTCCGTCCCCCGTTCCCTGGCCATACTCTGCCCTTTGGTTTCTCAAGCAGTGCCCAGGTCAGTGCTTCCTGCCTGAGTGTCCTCCTCCGATGAAGCCGCACTCACCCAGCGCTTTGTGGCCCTGCTGTCCTTTGGCCCAGTGCCCTGCCTGTGAGGCAGGAGTGATCCTATTGATAGCCGTGTTGCACCAGGCTCAAAGGACGTGAGTTTGAGCAAACTCCGGAAGATGGTGAAGGACAGGGAAGCCTGGCGTGCTGCAGCCCACGGGGTCACAAAGAGTTGGATGTGACTTAGCAACTGAACAGCCACAGCAGAGCCCGAGGGTTAGAGGTGAAGCGACAGATGGCTTGCTGGGGGCCTGGGACCCAGAGTGTTTTCTGTGAATAAAGTGAGTAAAGGAATAAGTAGGACCTCCAGTGATCGGAAGACTTGCTTCTAAACTTGTGAAAATCCCCACTCAGGCCACAGTCAGCACTGGCACTCAGACCTGGGGGGACCTGGCTTCTGGTGCCCTGCAGCTGGCTCGGCACACAGCCGGTGCTCACCAGTTGCTGTTGGCGTGGCCTGTCGGACAGCCCGGGGTGGGTCCTGGCTCCCCCTGTCAGCTGCTGTGTGGCCCGGGGCGGGTTCCTTGACCCCTCTGTGCTGCCTCTTGTCCTCATGTAGAAAAGATTAATAGTAGCTACCTTGAAAATGGTCCTAGAGAGGAAATGAATTCGTGTGGTAAACCCGCCTTGAAGAGTGGCCGGCACTGGGACTTGCCTGGGTGGGGAACTAAGCTCCTACGTGCTGCATGGCACAGCCAGAAAAACAGTGGCCGGCACCGAGAAAACTTGCGTTGCTTCAAGCATTATTTTGATCTCTTTACCTACCAGCGGGCTTCGCAATGGACTGAAAGCCCTGGTCTGAGATGGCAGGGCGGGTAGGCACCCGTGTGACCTTGGCCAAGGTTACTCCCCACCTCGGGGCGGCCTCTTTGCTGAAGGGAGAGAGGAGGAACCCGTCCCATCCGCTGGCTGAGGGTCTCTGAGATACTCCCGTTGCTGACTCGCTCCGTCCTGTCCGACTCTTGTGACCCCGTGGACTGCAGCCCGCCAGGCTCCTCAGTCCATGGGATTCTCCAGGCCAGAATAATGGAGTAGGTTGCCATGCCCTCCTCCAGGGATCGGACCCAGGTCTCCCGCACTGCAGGCAGATTCTTTACCATCTGAGCCACCTTGAAGCCCCAAGAATACTGGAGTGGGTGATCTTCCTGACGCAGGGATCAAAGCGGCGCTGCAGGCGGAGGATTCGTTGCCGCTGAGCCACCAGGGAAGCCTTCCAGGCGTTTCTGCCAGAGCTCGTCTCCCAAGTGAGGAGACCCTGGCTCCGGCTGCGTGGTCACTCCTGAGCTGTGACACAAGCTGCTACTCTCTGAGCCTCAGCTTCCTCCCCCCACCCTGTCCGTCAGATGGATGCAGTAATAGTTTCCAGGGTAACCTATCTGTAGGGTAGTCACTTAGCGCNCACACGCTGCTCTCTACACAACAGACACACGCCGCTCTCTACACAACAGACACACGCCACTCTGTACACAACACACTCTATACATAACAGACACACTCTGCACAACAGACACACGCTGCTCTATACACCCATTCTATACACAGCAGACACACGCCACCCTCTACACAACAGACACATGGTGCTCTATACACAACAGACACACACTGCTCTCTGCACAACACACTCTATACACAACAGACACATGCTACTCTATACCCAACAGACACACTACTTTATACACAAGACACTCTCTATACAACAGACACACAGTACTCTATACACAACACACTCTATACACAAAAGACACACGCTACTCTATACACAACAGACACGCTGCTCTCTACACAACAGACACGCTACTCAATACACAACAGACACGCTGGATACACAACACACTGTATACACAACAGACACACTGCTCTGTACACAACAAACATGCTGGATACACAACACTCTCTATACACAACAGACACACACCACTCTCTACACCACAGGCACACGCTACTATGCAACAGGTAAGCAACGAGGATTCAGTGTATAACATGAAACAATATCTTGTAATAAGCTGTAGTGGAAAATAATCTGAAAATGTATGTATATATTCGGTTATATATATATATATATATGTTTGACTGACTCACTTTGCTATACACCTGAAACTATACTTGAATAAAAAAGAAGATAATTCTTCCAAAGAAAGGCAGTCCCCGAAGCTCTGCTCTGTTTTGGGAGCCAGTGGTCTAGCTGATATGGGCTCAGCGGAGGTGAGCTCCCTGGGTGTGGCCAAGCGTCGCCTCCTCCTAGAAGCCTCCTGGTGGAGCCAGGCTCCATCCACAGACACACCTGTGAGACCCTGTCCCCTGNATAATTCTTCCAAAGAAAGGCAGTCCCCGAAGCTCTGCTCTGTTTTGGGAGCCAGTGGTCTAGCTGATATGGGCTCAGCGGAGGTGAGCTCCCTGGGTGTGGCCAAGCGTCGCCTCCTCCTAGAAGCCTCCTGGTGGAGCCAGGCTCCATCCACAGACACACCTGTGAGACCCTGTCCCCTGTGCCTAAGCTCCTGCTGCAGTCCCTGCCACTCCCCTTGGAGGCTAGAAGAGCAGGAGGTTACCGCCCATGTTACAGATCGGGAGAGGCTCAGAGGTGTCAGTGACACCGTGGGGTGGCACAGTTAGATATGGAACAGGGATGATGGATCCAGGTTCCCCAGAACCATGTCTCCTTAATTGGACTCACTTTTTATTAAAGGTTTGGCCGTGCCTTTACAGCATGCGGGACCTTCTTTCCCCAGCCAGGGCTCAAGCCCATGACCCCGGTGGTGGAAGCGCAGTCTCTTATCCAGTGGGCTGCCATCAGAACCCCTTGACTTTGATTCATGTGAGCTCATTTGCGCCCTGACTGTTTCTAGAGGGACTTCAGAAGCAGCGTGATAGCATACGGCAGCAAGATGGACTTCTTGCTCTGACCTGCTGGCCACAAAATTGTGAGGCCTTGGGTGCTTGCTGGAGATGGCCACAAACTGACTTTTAGGCCTCCTGGTTCACAGGGGAGAGACCGCATCACTGACCCTAGCCAGAATGTTCCTGAGATACATCCCACTGTGTAGTTGGAGGAACGCAGCCATTCCTGGGGCTGGGCCCGGAGACAAAGTTCTCCCGGAGGAATCAGAACCCAGCGATGTGGCGAGCAGCGTGCCCATGAGCGTCCTCATCTCCCGCACAGATGTTCTGTGGGCTGCTTCTCGCTCACCGGCGTCTGGGCACGCCATCAAAGCCCATCGTCCGAGGATGCCCACAGGTCACTCTGCAGGCCCCACGTCCACTGCCGGGCTGGGCTTTCCATCTGGAGCTCTGGCTGCAAGTCGGCCACTGGGAGCTTCGTTGCCGAATCCTAAAGACGGGGCAATTTCATGTATAAATCCGAACGTCCGGCTTCTGTTGGCAGAAGGAAGGTGTGGCCACACGAGTGGCCCCCTGTGAGCCCCCGTGCAGGGCTGGCCGCCAGCGCCCCCAGCCCCTCCGCTCAGCCGTCTCGCCTCTCTGGCCCATGCAGGCCTCTCGGAGCCACGGCCAGAGCTGCAGTGGGTCTGTGCGTCCCTCTGGCGCCCTCCTTCAGCCTTCCTCTCAGCGGGGAACATGCGATAGCCTGCTCTCCCTAACGAGTCCCTGGTTGATGGTTAGGAAATAGCATCCACACTTCTGCCTGCAACTGTCCGTCTGTTCAAGGGGGAGAGTGACATTCCCTGGGGGCAGCTGGGATCTTGCCCAGGATTCACGGCAGAATGGAGGTCTGCGTTCACCTAAGGCTGAACCCCTGCGTTGACTTCAGCTGTGGGCAAAGGCCCCATTCCATCCTTTTTTATCCGGTGTCACGGCAGGGACAGTTTTAGCCCAGAAAGGCTTAAAGCAAATGGCCAGCCTGGCTGCGCACAGAAGCGGGGTGCGTGTTTGTGTGAGCCACGTGTGACTGCGTTCTGACGTTAGGGATGCACGTGGAATTCCAGCTTCGTGCGGTGCAGCCGGTTGCAAAGTAAGTGCCATGTAAATGAAGTGATTTACTAGCGAGAAACCTGTTTAAACTTGGAAGACAATTTCCAAAAGGGTGACTTTAGCTCTTTCGAGGGGGGTTACTTATGGCGCTTCCCTGATGGCTCAGATTAGGTAAAGAATCTGCCTGCAGGGCAAGAGACCCAGATTCCATCCCTGGGGCGGGAAGATCTCTGGGGATGGGAACGACTGCGCACTCCAGGGTTCTTGCCTGGAGAACTCCACGGACAGAGGAGCCTGGTGGGCTACAGTCCTTGGGGTCACGAAGAGTCAGGAGGTACTTATAAATCATGATAATAAAACCCTTGCATCCATCCACCCATTCATCCATCCAAGCGCCCTCGGCCCCACACCTAGGGGGCCTGGGTGCCAGGACACAGTGATGAACACGGTAGATGGCTCTGCCCTCACGGAGCTGACGGTGGGGAGAGTGAGGCTGGGTACATGTCAGCGAAGAAACAACCCAGAGCGATCCAGATGTGGGAGGAGCTGTGGGAAGCGCAGGTGACGGGCTGGAGATGTGACGGCCACCTACGGTGGGGGGGCCCATGGGCCTCTCTGAGGTGGCACCTTGAGTTGAACCGTGGGGATGCGGATGGGCTGGGGACTCACTGCCAGCCGAGGGGTCACAGGTGCAGAGTCAGGAGGAGGCTGGGGGGCTGCAGAGCAGGGAGGGAGCCGGGGCGGGGGCGGAGCACTTGGTGCGGTTCTCGTTGGCTGCGGCTCAGAGCCTCTTCCAAGAGCCACTGGAGAGGGTGAAGGAGCGTGAGAAAAAGCCCATGGCTCATGAGAATGCTTCCTGATTTTAGGCTGGTAGAGGGGTTAGGAGTGTGGGCTTGGCAGAAGTGAGTTGGGACAGAGATGTTTGGAGGGCCAGGTGCCCGTGGGCAGCCAGGGAGCTGGGATGGGAAGGTGGGTGGGGGGCTATGATGAGGCGTCTGCAGCAGGTGGCTGTCCAGGGAGGCCAGGGAAGGTCTTGTGCAGGACACCACGGGAACACTTGAAACAAAGCCCTGAGGATTCCACACGAGGCTCAGTGGGCATCTGAGGGGTGTGTTTATGGGGGCTGGTCTGCCCAAATCGATGAGCTCCTCATTTGGCCCCACGCAACTGGAGAAGACCTCCTGGGGATTGGAGCAGGGAGAGTGAGTATGTGGAGGATTCTGGCCTGGCAGGCAAGCTCTGAGCCCGGCTCCGTCCCCACCCGCCTGGGGAGGGCGCCTCCTTCGTGGACAGCAGCCTCACCCTGCTGTCTTCTTGCAGCCCTTCAACCATGGACACAAGGTGGCCAAGTTCTGCTACGCAGACAAGGTGAGTCCCTGGCAACCTGCCTGGTTAGTCGGCCTCCACTGCCGTGGGGGTGGAGGTCAGTTACTGCTTCCCCCTTGGGCCGTGGTTGGGGGGGGGCTGGCACTGAGGGTGTCCCTGGGCATGTGTCTGGCCAGGGCTGAGGCATGCCCTGATTGGGGGAGGGGATTCTGGAAGGCTGAGCCCGGGAAACGGGAGGCATCGCGGAGAGAAAGAGGGGCAGAGACCTGGCATCAGGGAAGGTCAGCGAGAGGGTGCCGGGTCAAGGCGCTGGCGTCATGTGCCGATGAGGGCAGTTGGCAGCTGGAGTGCCAGCCACAGGGGTCTGTCTCTGGCCGCAGTTCTGGCCCGACAAGGACAAGGTCAGGTACTGACGTCATGGGCTGTAGGCCCCAAATAGCGAGTTTGGGAGTACTGGGCTCTGGGAGCCGGGGGAGGCCACGAGGGGAAATGGAGCGAGTCCTTGGCATGCGGACCCACCTGGCAGGCCCCTCGGGCTCCTGACGGGAGCGGGGCAGGCTCCAAGCCTGGGGCAGCCTAGCTGGCTGTGGGACCCAGCATCTGCCACTATTGGGTGGAGGGAGGCAGGGGTCCTCCCTGGGTGGACAGGGATCACTCCTCTGGGACTCTTCATGCCACAGGAGGAAGCCCCCAACCTCTTCCTCTTCATCAGGCCCTGCTCCATAGAGCCATTGGGGCCGCCTTGGCCGCCAGGAAGGAGTGGGACCTGAAGCCTGTGGCAGACCGGGCGCAAGTCTTCCTGAAGGCAGCCGACCTGCTGAGCGGGCCACGCAGGGCCGAGGTCCTGGCCAAGACCATGGTGGGGCAGGTGAGGTGCCCACGGCACAGTGGGGGCTATGGGGGTCACACCTCGTCCAGTTCTGCAGACATTGCTGCGTGGGTCACCAGGACCCACCAGGCCTAGGAGAGAGGACAGTTCAGTTTAGTTCAGTCACCCGGTTGTGTCCAACTCTGCGACCGTAGCACGCCAGGCCTCCCTGTCCATCACCAATTCCTGGAGCTGGCTCAAAACTCATGTCCATTGAGTTGGTGATGCCATCCAACCATCTCCTCTTCCGTTGTCCCCTTCTCTTCCTGCCTTCAATCTTTCCCAGCATCAGGGTCTTTTCCAGTGAGTCAGTTCTTCACATCAGGTGTCCAGAGTACTGGAGTTTCAGCTTCAGCATCAGTCCTTCCAGTGAACACCCAGGACTGATCTCCTTTAGGATGGACTGGTTGGATCTCCTTGCAGTCCAAGGGACTCTCAAGAGTCTTCTCCAACACCACAGTTCAAAAGCATCGATTCTTCGGTGCTCAGCCTTCTTTATGGTCCAGCTTTCACACCTATACATGACCACTGGAGAAGCCGCAGCCCTGACAGACCCATATATATTATAGGCCAGGTGACTTGGACTGCGCTCGCATGCCCTCCCCTGTAAGCAGCCCTCACTTCCGTCTGTCCCTGCCCTGGGCCAGGCCTTTGTTGTGCTTTGCCTGGACTGACAGTGGCCCTGCGCGGTCCTCCAGGCTCCGTCAGGCCCCGCAGGCCTCGCAGAGGTCTCTGTGATCCTCGCAGTAGGTCACTCCAGGCGTATGAAGCACGGAGCTCTCACTGTCTGGCTGCAAGTCATGTCCCAAGTCCTGAGCCCGGCCCCAGGGCCCTTCCATCCCCACCTCCATCCAGCTGGCTAGCTGCCGTGCCCTTCCCTGCAGGCCATCCCGCCCACGGTGTCACCAGTCTGGACCTAGCCAGGCTCATGGACACGGCAGACATCCTGATCCCCGTCTCTGGTCCAGGTCCCCCGGCTGGAATGTTCCCTGTGTTCTCTGCCTTGTGAACTTCTTTAAATTTTTTATTAGCTGTGCTGGGTCTCTGTTGCCGTGTGGGCTTTCTCCAGCTGCAGCGGTCGGGGGCTGCCTTCTAGCTGTGGGACGCAGGCTTCCCATTGCAGTGGCTTCTGTTCTCCACAGGCTCTAGGGCCGCGGCCCAGTAGTCGGGGTGCCTGGGCTCCAGAGGACAGGCTCAGTCGTCGTGGTTCACAGGCTTAGTTGCTCCGAGGCATGTGGGATCTTCCCGGACCGGGGCTCGAACCTGTGTCTCCTGCGTTGGCAGGCGGATTCTTTACCACTGAGCCACCAAGGAATCATCCCCTACTTTGTGAACTCTTTGACTGTCGAGGTCTAGCCCAGGCACACCCCCTCTGTGAGACTTCTGGGACCTCACCAGTCCAAAAGGACTAGTCCCACCCTTGTGCCCTTCCCGATACGCTGTTCCTTCCTTAGTTACAGCTCAGGTCGCATTGGGGTGTGATGATGATTTCATANTCCCGCAGTTTCGTGGCCAGGGACATTTGGCACGCACTGTGTTTAAAGCAAAACGGATTCCCTACCTGCAGAACTTCTCAGAGCCTTTAATCCGCTAGTATGTATTACTCATCCTCGAGAGCCAGGGTCAGTGTGTAGTGACTCTGAAACTCTTTGGGGTACAGAACCCCGTTCTGACAGAGATGGGTCACAGGGCAGTAATGGCACAGCTGGGGCTGGCGGTCTAGCCTTCTTGCTCCTGGCAGTGAAGTGGGACCCACAGGGAGACTGGACCCCACTCCTGAGCTGGTGGGAGCTTTTTAAAGCACGTTTATTGAAGTATGGTTGATTTACAGTCTTAGGCCACGGTATTCACAAATTGGGCCGACTTACAGTGTTGGGTTAATTTCAGGCATACAGCAGAGTGGTTCAGTTATACACCTGTATACTCTATCACGTTCTTTTCCATCAGGGCTTGTTACAGGATACTGAATATAGTTCCTGCGCTAGGGACCTTGCTGTGTATCCATCCTGTATGTAATCGTTTCCCTCTCAAGCCGGTGGGGCTTTGTTAGGGGTGCCAGGGCAGGTGACTCTGCTCAGGGCCAGCTGTAGTGTCTCTAACTTCCAGCCTCAGCACAGCCCCGTCCAGCCTTCCTAAGCCGGGAAACAGTGAGTCCCTTGGGTCAGCTGCGCGTGATTTTCAGTTCAGTCTCCTTCCCTCCATCTCCCTGAGGGAGAAAGACAGCTGCTTACTCCACCACTTCCCGACCTTGGGTACGCGACTTAGTCTCTCCGTGCCTCAGTTTCCTTGTCTTTAAAACGGGATAGTAATGGGAGGTTGCGGTGAGGCTTCAGTGGAAGGGCGCAGGGTGCTTTGAGCTGAGTCAGGCGGGGAGTGAGTGCTTTGCACCACGAGCTGCTCTGGGCTGATGTTTACCTGAATGAAGAAAGTAATAAGGCCCAGATGGTGGTGTGAGTCCCCGGGCGCTCTCACACCAAGGGGACCAGGGAGGGGTGTCCCCGCCACGGGGAGGGGAGAGGAGCCAGCCCTGGCCGTGGGCCCAGCTGGGGGTCAGGGGAAGGCTCAAAGGAAGCGGCGCCTGCTGCCGGGAGTGGCCAAGCTTTGGGGAGCCTTGGGTTCTGGCCCTGCCTCTGCCTTTTTATGTTGGGCAGCATTCCCATCCTCAGGCTCAGTTTTCTCGTCTGGGAAATGGGAAAGCTGGTCCTGACGCCCCCTGGTGCCCTTCGCCCATGCCTGGGCCTCCGTCTTCCCGTCTGTAGGGCGGGAGGACAGCCCTGGCTGGTCAGTGTCAGGGCGTATGGCTTCTCATGGCTCCCTCCGCCTGTCCTGGGGGCTGCTCGCAGGCCCCTGTGTGCAGGAGCAGGCGGCGTGCTGGGCCCCAGGGCCACTGCCCATGCACACCCCCTCCCTTCCTGCTCCCTAGAGTGCGGGGGCAAGAACTTCCACTTGGTGCACCGCTCGGCCGACGTGGACAGCGTGGTGAGTGGGACCCTGCGCTCGGCCTTCGAGTACGGCGGCCAGAAGTGCTCGGCATGCTCCCGCCTCTACGCGCCCCGCTCGCTNGGCCCCAGGGCCACTGCCCATGCACACCCCCTCCCTTCCTGCTCCCTAGAGTGCGGGGGCAAGAACTTCCACTTGGTGCACCGCTCGGCCGACGTGGACAGCGTGGTGAGTGGGACCCTGCGCTCGGCCTTCGAGTACGGCGGCCAGAAGTGCTCGGCATGCTCCCGCCTCTACGCGCCCCGCTCGCTGTGGCCGCAGATCAAAGGGCGGCTGCTGGAGGAGCTCCGCGGGATCAAAGTGGGCAATGTGAGCGGCTCGGCCTCCTGCCGTGGCCCAGCGGGGGGCTGATGGGATTGACCGCTGGGGGGCGCCGTGTGCGAGGCGGGGGCGCTCCTCTTGTCTCATGCCCACGGCCACCTCCTCTCTATCCGTCTCTCCCTTGCCTCCAGCCTGCAGAGGATTTTGGGACCTTCTTCTCTGCCGTGATTGATGCCAAGGTACAGGGGGGTGCCATGCCTGGGCTGGGTGGGGGGCGGGAAGAGCGACCCAGATCTGCTGCTTCGAGCAGGGTAGCCTGAGAGCCACACACACAGCCCCTGCTGCCCCCGCCAGCCCTGGAAGGAGTAGAAGCATCCCTACCCGGAGAGGAGCGCGCCTCCTGCACACCCTGCCTCCAGGGCCCCTTAAAGTGCCCGTGCTCACACGCACACCTATGCATAGGCCCGCACGCCTGCACGCACACCCCTGAACGCAGGTGCACGCACAGCCGTGACCACGTTCATGTAGACCTCTGTGTGCGGCCATGCGCGTAGGCCCACCCGTGTAAACACACACACAGCCACACACACACATGTCTCCATACACAGACAAGTCCGGCAACACGTGTGCACACGGGCGTAGGCACAGGCGTGGGTCTGCATTGCAGAAACGTAACGCAGGCTTATGAGTACCTACATACCTAACCCTGAAGACTCATGGTCTTAAACCTAGAGACACGTTTATATACATATATATGTTTGCATGACGTTTACATGTAAGTATACGTGTTCTTGGACTTCCCTGGTGGCTCAGACAGTAAAGTGTCTGCCTACAGTGCGGGAGACCAGAGTTCACNATACCTAACCCTGAAGACTCATGGTCTTAAACCTAGAGACACGTTTATATACATATATATGTTTGCATGACGTTTACATGTAAGTATACGTGTTCTTGGACTTCCCTGGTGGCTCAGACGGTAAAGTGTCTGCCTACAATGCGGGAGACCAGAGTTCACTCCCTGGGTCAGGAAGATCCCCTGGAGAAGGCAATGGCACCCCACTCCAGTACTCTTGCCTGGAGAATCCCGTGGATGGAGGAGCTGGGTGGA
Organism: Neotragus moschatus; assembly: GCA_006410615.1. Taxonomy (NCBI): domain Eukaryota; kingdom Metazoa; phylum Chordata; class Mammalia; order Artiodactyla; family Bovidae; genus Neotragus; species Neotragus moschatus. The sequence goes on along the minus strand of SJYA01000238.1, from coordinate 207,894 downwards.
CTACAGCCCACGGGGTCGCAGAGAGTCGGACACCAGTGGGCGACTTCCCCTTCTCTCTTTCTTTCTGTGCGTATTCTAACACACACACACGCGCGCCTGCACGTCCACTCCTGTTTCTGCCCTGCTTAGCCAGGCCCTGTTTGCTCGCAGCCCCCCCCCGCACCCCGCCATCGCCCCCTTCAGAATCTGGGGCCGATGTGTTGGGGGCTTCTGCTGGGAGCGGCCTCCAGCCGGCCCTTGACACCCCCCGCCCCGATCCCGCAGTCCTTCAGCCGCATCCGGAAGTGGCTGGAGCACGCCCGCTCCTCGCCCAGCCTCACCATCCTGGCCGGGGGCCACTGTGACGACTCCGTGGGCTACTTTGTGGAGCCGTGCATCGTCGAGACCAAGGACCCCCAGGACCCCATCATGAAGGAGGTGACAGGGTGGGAGGGGCTGGGAGGAGGCAGCGTCTCCGGGTGCTTCCTGGGGCGCCGTCCCGTCTCACAGCTGAGGACGGCGCGGCCCTGCCGGGGCCTGCCTCACCCTGGGGAGAGCAGAGCCAGGCCCTGCACTCAGGCCTCCTGACCCCATGTCCCTGACGCTGCTGGCCGGGCTGACGTCACAGCACTGACTGCCTGCTGCCCCAAAGGACCCTACAGCTCTCTCAGCTTCTAATATCTGTAGTCTTCAGTGTGGGCCAGGAAATTGATGGAGATGAGGTTTGGTGTATCGTTCCCATTTTACAGATGAGAAACTGAGTTTCTGAGAAGTTAGGCAGTTGCTCAGGATGACAGTGCCCCCAGCCCCCCGAGTGACATCATGGGGCAGTCCCCTGGCCACCTGTTGCCAGAAGGGCGCCCCCCCCCCC
>SJYA01000238.1:171457-192616 GCA_006410615.1 Neotragus moschatus | reverse complement strand
CTTGGTTGTACAACTGACTGAGTTTCTTAGCTTCTCTGCCTCAGTTTCCTCATCTGTGAAATGGGGTTGGCAACAGTCCCAGTTATTGTGAGCAGTAAAGAGATGGTGGGTGATGAGCTCTCAGGGTGATGCCTGACTCTTAGTATTGGGGCTGCTGTTTTAGAACAACTACGATGGGTCAGGTGTGAGATACAGGACCACATACCAGCCCCAGCTGGGTCAGGCTCAAGTGTGGGCTTCATTGCCCCCCTGCTCTGTCTTCTAATGGGAGCATCTCTGTCCTTCACAGCTTTGGAACTGTGGTGTTGGAGAAGATGCTTGACAGTCCTTTGGACTGCAAGATCGGACCAGTCAATCCTAAAGGAAATCAGTCTTGAATATTCATTGGAAGGACTGGTGCTCAAGCTGAAACTCCAATACTTTGGCCACCCAATGCGAAGGACTGACTCATTAGAAAAGACCTTGATGCTGGGAAAGACTGAAGTCAGGAGGAGATGGGGACGACAGAGGTTGAGATGGTTGGATGGCAACACCGACTCAATGGACATGAGTTTGGGTAAATTCCAGGAGGTGGTGATGGACAGGGAAGCCTGATGTGCTGCAGTCCATGGGGTCGCAGAGAGTCAGACACGACTGAGTGACTGAACTGAACTGAATGTCCTTCACTCTCAAGTGTTTGACACATTAGGAAGATGTGACCTCATCCAAGTGACAGAAGGCTCATCCTAATCTCAGCATCCTCTTTCTCCAGAGCCCACTAACCTCTCTGTCTGTCCCAGGTGTTTTCCTGCCCCGTGGATAGCAACAGACCCAGTATGCAAATGTCTGTGCAAATCCCCTGGGTCAGGTTGTCAGCTCTCCAGGGAGGCAGAGCCACCTCTGAGAACTTCATTTCCCAGCCATGGGGCCCCAGAGGAGGGCAGCCTGCTCCCTGCTCCTTGTGCTGCAAGCCCTGGCTGAGCTGGCAGAGAACTCAGAGTTCTTCCTGCCTGGCGATTATCTCCTGGGTGGGCTCTTTACCCTCCATGCCAACGTGAAGGGCATTGTCCACCTCAACTACCTGAAGGTTCCCAAGTGCAAGGAGTGAGTCTCCAGCTTAACGATGGAAGTGNTCCCAGCCATGGGACCCCAGAGGAGGGCAGCCTGCTCCCTGCTCTTTCTGCTGCAAGCCCTGGCTGAGCTGACAGAGAACTCAGAGTTCTTCCTGCCTGGCGATTATCTCCTGGGTGGGCTCTTTACCCTCCATGCCAACGTGAAGGGCATTGTCCACCTCAACTACCTGAAGGTTCCCAAGTGCAAGGAGTGAGTCTCCAGCATAATGATGGAAGTGATGGTGGCAGGGTGGTATTGGTGGGCAATGGTGATGGTGGTGATGATGGTGATGGTGGTGATGGTGGTGGTGATGGTGATGGTGGTGATGCTGGTGGTGGTGGTGATGGTGATGGTGGTGGTGGTGATGGTGGACGTGATGGTGGTGGTGGTGATGGTGGTGATGATGGTGATGGTGGTGATGCTGGTGGTGGTGGTGATGGTGATGGTGGTGATGATGGTGATGGTGGTGGTGATGGTGGTGGTGATGGTGGTGGTGGTGATGATGGTGNACGGCATGTGGGGACCGGTGCACACGTGTGAGTGGGTGTTGTTTGTGAGCACTCGTCACCCTGTCCTTCTGGGCACGACTCTGTGGCTGTGTGTGGGGAGGTGTGTGTGTGTGTGTGGATGCCCATACGGGTGTCTTGCACATGTGTTTGGTGGTGTGTGTGTGCTTGGTGGGGAGTCACGAACCCCAGGCAACCTCTGGGCTGGGCTGACGGATGAGGAGCGGAAGGAAATAAGTGCTCTGAGGAATAGCGAGGCTATGGACAGACAGGCTATGAAGACCAAGCAACCTCTTTGTTGGCGCCAGAGACCCTGGCCCGGCCAGGAGTGACCCGGGGGTCCTCGAGTTAGGAGGAAGTGGCGCTGTCACCGTAATAATGTCACATAATTCTGTTATGTGCACGGAATTACGGGTATGAGTGGGCCACGTTCATCCACGCTGACTCAGGGCCTTTCACACACGCACTCTCCCCTGACGTCCTCCTTGCTGTTCAGTTGCTCAGTCGTGTCTGACTCTTTGCGACCCCATAGACTGCAGCACACCAGGCTCCCCTGTTCATCCCTAGCTCCTGGAGTCCACTGAGTCGGTGATGCCATCCAACCGTCAACATCCACCTAATGTCCCCCTTTTCAGATGAGGAAACTGAGGATCAGAGAGGCAGAGAAACTTGACTGTGGTCAAACTGGGAGGGCTGGCAGAGCTGAGACTGAGCAAAAGTCCAGTCCTGAGTCTTGCCACTAAGCCTCCTCTGCTCCAGGCANCCAACCATCAACATCCACCTAATGTCCCCCTTTTCAGATGAGGAAACTGAGGATCAGAGAGGCAGAGAAACTTGACTGTGGTCAAACTGGGAGGGCTGGCAGAGCTGAGACTGAGCAAAAGTCCAGTCCTGAGTCTTGCCACTAAGCCTCCTCTGCTCCAGGCAGGCCTGGCTGGCGGGCTGCAACGCTGGTGAGTGTCAGGCGCCGAGCCTGGGATGGGACCAGGGGGCAGATTCGAGGTTGAAGATGGGATAAGGGAAAGGGGTGGTGGACTCTCGTTGGCAAAGGAAGCAGCTCGGGACAGTGGAAAATTCCTGGCTCTGGGGCAAATGTGGCCTCTGCCCTCAGCAGGGAGTCGGACGCTGGGAGCCTCGGTTTCCCGCGTGCTGGCCCAGCCTGGTGCAAGAAGCCTTGCTGGGCGCTGCCCACCCCCATTCATCCCGCATGCGTTTCCTGAGCCCCTGATATGTGCCTCAGGCGGTTCTAGATGCCGGAGACGCGGAGGGTAGACATGGCCCCTGTGCTCACGAGAGCCAAGCCCCATGAGAGCAGCGTCAGTGAGGCCAGTTCAGACCGAGGGGCGCACCAGGAAGAGAGGACAAGGCGACGCGACAGGCAGGGAGGGTGTCTCCAGGGGACGCCCCTGCGCCCGAGGCCTGGGGGCCAGGAGGGAGCAAGCCGGGGCTGTCGGGATGGTGGCTGGAGGTCAGAGCCGGGACTGGTAGGCCATGGCGAGCACTTGGGGCTTTATTCTCAGAACAACCGGGAAGCCACAGAGAGGGTTAAGCAGGCAGGCCCTGAGCTGATTTGCCCTTTAAAGTTGGTTAAGGAGCCACCTGCCAACGCAGGCAACAAGGGCTCGATCCGCGGTCCAGGAAGATTCCACTTGCTGCAGAGAAACTGAGCCCGCGAGCCGCAACCACTGAGCCTGCGCTCCGGAGCCCGTGCGCAGGGGAAGCCCGCACACCGCAGCTAGAGAGAGCCTGCGCGGCAGCGAAGACCCAGCGCAGATGACAATAAACACATGAAATTACTGTAAAAAATGCTTTCTCAAGAGCTGGCCCAGGCACAACGCAGAGAATGTTGCCTGGGGCTGATGGTTCTGCAGAGCGGGACTTGCCTACCTGCGCTGGAGACTCCCCGGACCCCTCCCTGCACCCGGAGGTTGGGAACGCAGGGGCCCGGGAAGCTGTGGCTTGAATTTGGGTCCCGGAGGAAGCCTTCCCATCAGTTCCCTGTGTCCTGTGACTTCCAACTCTTGGCCTGAGCTGGGAATTTTCTGACACCTGGAGACGTTTTCTTCACCACTGTGGATCTTGAGAGTAAAGTCTTCAGGTTCAGACACAGAGTTCAGATCTCAGCTTGTTTCTTATTGGCAGGATGACTTTGGCCAAGTTACTTCTCTGAGAGCCTCAGTTTCCCTGTCTGTAAATGGGGCTGATGAAGCTTGTTAGAACATCAGACGGGACAAGATTAGACGTGATGGAGCATGCCAAGGGCTCAGCACAGGGTCAGCCAGGCGGCCGTCAGAGCTGCGCTGGCATTTGCTGTTGCTATGGTGCTGATTACTTAGTCACCTGAACTCCTGGCCTGGGCCCCTTAACTCTCTGAACTGCGGTTTCTCCACCTGTAGGATCAGACCCGCTTTGAAGGTAGAGCCAGAAATCCAGATGAGATGTGGGAAGGCTCATGACAGACTAGATACTTGCTTGGAAGCGTGGTTTCGAGGTGCCCCAGTTGGCCCGCACCGCTCTGGGGGGTGGGGCGGACAGGCGCCCGGCTAGCTGTACAGAGAGGTGGCTCCCAGGGCGGGGGAGTGGCCAGGAGGCTGCCAGGTTGGCACAAGGACCCGGCCCCCCTCCCGCCTCGGGCTCGTCCTCTGCCGCCCTCTCTCGCCAGCCCCTTCCTCCGCCCTCCTGTGCCCCAGGAGTGGGTCTTTGGGGGTCTCCGAAGTCCCTCCCTTTCTGATTTGCATGTTTAAAGTGTATCTGCAGAGCATCTTCCACCTAAGGCCCAGCCTCCCTCGCCGCCTGCCCGCTGTGTCTCTGGGAGCTGGGCTGTGTCCGTGCAGAGGAGCCCGGACAAGCATGCCCGCTCATTTCCCCACGCCAGCATCTTCCGAGGGGCCCTGCTCTTACTGGGGGGTCCCGGCTCGGCCTGACCCGAGGGTTCTGCTCACTCATTGGGGCTGGGTGATGCTTTCGGGCCACAGGCCTGACACGGTGTCTGTCTCTGCACCAGGCAGGCCCCGGCCCGAGCAATCAATTCTCCCTGATAAGCACCAACACTGCCCGTGACCCTTCATCGGCTCCCATGAGCCCTTTGGGCTGCGTCCTCTGGGCCTCACACTGGCTTGCCCGCGCCCTCTCTTCCGGGCCTGGGTATGCTCTTTCCAAATTCTAGAAAGAACCACCGCCAGCTCCCTACCCCGCCCCCCTCCTGCTCCGCATGAGGCAAGAGGGCTGCCTCAACCTCCGGTGGCCTCCACCTCCCTCTGGGTCATGTGCACCACCCACCCTGGGCTCCGTTCAGCTCCTCAAGGAGGAGGTGCCTTCCTGCCTCCGGGCCTTTGCACGCGCTGCGTCCTTCGCCAGAACGCCTGCCAGCAGCTCCCCCCAGTCTCCTTCTTCCCCAGTTCACTCCCACTCGGCATTCAGGTCTCAGCTTAACTGTTACTTCTTTCAGGAATCCCTCTTGGTTTCCTGGACTAGGTTAAGTTATTCCATTCCACTCCTTTTTATTTACTTCTTCCCCCAACCCATCCTCATGCTCAGCGCGCCTCCTCGGTGCTCCGTCCCTCCTGTGATGATTCGTTCGGCAGCTGTCCTCTGCGCCCCATCTGAGGGGCCTCGCCTGTGCTTCGTTTCCTTCTGTGTCCCTCTGGCTCACCTGAGGGTGCTCAGGAGGTGCTGAGTGAATTGTGTCCGTGGCTGAACGAACGCTGATGCTATGCAGCCAAACAGGGGCCTGAATTTCCGGCCACGAAACATTTTCTTCCGTGATCATGGAAAACAGTGCTCCTCCCCAGGTCGTCCTTCGTATGATGAGGCGGCAAGGCCAGGGCAGGAAGAAAGGTCCTGATGACGGGAGTGGACGTGGTTCCCTGAGGCCAGGGTCCAGGCGTGCTCCTGTGTCTTAGGCTGGTGTCCACTGAGCTGAACCTAAAAGCGATGACGGGGCGGCGGCGACGGAGGCGGTGACGGACGTGAACGGCAACAGGTCTTGGCAGTGATGGTGCTGGTCTTGGCAGTAAGGGTTAGGCTGGTGCTGATGCTGGTTACTTTTCTAGGCCGTGAAAAACAGTGGCCGTTTTGCTGTGATCTGGGGGTGATGGTATAAAGCCTGTTTAAGAAGACAGACTTTGGAGTCAGACAAGCCTGGTTTCCTCCTCTGTTTCTATTACTTCAGAGATTCAAGAAACTCTTCGGAGTTCCAGTTTCCTCACCTGTAAAACGGGTACACACCTAAACAGCATATTTAAAAGCAGAGACTTCACCTTGCTGACAAACGTCCATATAGTCAAAGCATGGTTTTACCCGTAGTCATGTAAGGATGTGAGAGCTGGACCACAAGGAAGGCAGAGCTTATGAATTATGGTGTTGGAGAGGACTCTTGAGAGTCCCTGGACAGCAAGGAGATCAAACCAGTCCATCCTAAAGGAAATCAACCCTGAATATTCATTGGAAAGACAGATGCTGAAGCTTCAGCTCCAATACTTTGGCCACCTGATGTGAAGGACTGACTCATTGGGAAAGACCCTGATGCTGAGAAAGATTGAGGGCAGGAGGAGAAGTGGTGAGAGAGGATGAGACGGTTGGATGGCAGCTCCGACTCAATGGACGTGAGTCTGAGCAAGCTCTGGGAGATAATGAAGGACAGGCCATGAGGTCGCGAAGAGCCGGACACAACTTAGCAACAGCAGGAACAACCAAAGGAATACAAGAGTATCTTCCCCGAAGGTGCGGGGCTGGGACTAGGGTTGTTACGCTGATTAAATGAGGGTGCTCAGGGGGAACTCCTGGCACAGAGCTTGGCCCGCCTGAGGTTTCGGGTAAACACAGGTGGAGGGCGGTCATGGCGACAACTGCCTCGTGGTGAAGGCCTCTGGGCTGTTGCCGTTGCTGAGGATGGCCACGGCAGCATTCGTGACGAAGGTGGTGAAGATGGCAACGCTGGTGCCGTTCCTGCCCCAGGTGTAGCCGATGGTGGTGAAGTGATGGTGGTGATGGTGACGGAGGGGACTGCAGTTCATTAACTCAGCCTGTCGGTGAGAGGAGCAGTGATGCTTGTACCAGCACGCCTTGGGGAAAAATAAATAGAACCCTTGATTTTCATGCGAAGTCATTTCAGTCGTGTCCGACTTTTTGCGACCCCATGGACTGTAGCCCCACCAGGCTCCTCTGTCCATAAAACTCTCCAGGCAAGAATGCTGGAGTGGGTAGCCATACCCTCCGCCAGGGGATCTTCCTGATCCAGGGATCTAACCTGGATCTAAGTCTCCTGCGCTGGCAGCTGGGTTCTTTAGCACCTGCACCACCGGGGAAAGCCCTATTTTCAGGTGTCATCAATAAAGTAGCACGCACACACATACACACACTCACACACTCACATACACTCACACACACACACGTACACACACACACACTCACTCTCACACACACATGCGCACACACACACGCGCACTCACACACACACACACATTGTCACACACACTCATACACACACACTCACACACACACACTCATACACACACACACTCACACACACACACTCTCACACACTCATGCTCTCACACACTCACACACACACTCACATACACACATGCATACACACTCACACACGCACACGTGCGCACACACACACACTCACATACGCACACACACAAACTCACACACACACACGTACACACATACACACACACATACACACTCACACACACGCACATGCGCACACACACACACACACTCACACACACAGAGCCACATGGCATAAAACAGCGTGGCAGGTGACCAGATGTCAAGTGCACATTTTGCATCAGAGGAGAGGCAGGGGTGGAGGATCAGCAGAGGCGCCAAGGGGAAGGAGGTTCTAGGCAGGAGAGGTGTGCTCGGGGCTCAGGGAATGGGGAGAGGCAAGCAGGAGAGGGACCGGAAGGGGAGAGACGGAAGCCGAGGCCAGTGGAGGAAGGGAGGCAGTGCCTGGTGTCCCCGAGACGTGTCCGGCGCCGTGTGAGAGCCCCAGTCTCGAGCTGGAGCCCTGGTTCCAGTGCTAGCTCTGCCATGACCCTGTGTGGCCTTGGGCCAGCTCTTACCCTTGCAGTCATCCCCAGGTTCCCCATGACTCCAAAGAGATGTAGCTCCCGTTTTAGAGGCGGACACAGCGAGTATGCTTGGACTCAGTTTAGAAGGCCGGTGCCCTCGAGGTATCCGGCTCACACGAGTCGCGGCAGGGTTGAGTCGGTTTGCGAGGACTCATGCCAGGGCGTCTGAGGACCCTTCCTTGCCTTCCGGTTTGCCTCTTTAAGATGTATCTGCTGTGTGTCTTGAGCTGCCAGCCTCCCTCCCCGCTCTGCCTGCATCCCTAGGGGCTTAGCTTTCTGCAGAGAGGGCAATGCCTCGCCTGATGTCACACAGCCCGGCAGGCAGAGCAGTGGCTTAAGGGGCACAGGTGAGAGCTGTGGTGTGAACCTCACCTTGCCCAGGGTTCTTCCCAAACTTGACCACAAGGGTGGGGAGCGGGTGAGGACTAGGGGAACAGGGGCGAGGGGAACTAACCCCTATCGAGCAGACACTTTAGTGTAATTAAGCCAGTGGACTTCAGAGCCAGGAAGGCCTGGGTTTGAACCCCAGCTTTGAATCTTATGGTCTAGCTGTGTGACCTCAGGTAATCCACTCAGCTTCTCTGTGCCTCAGTTTCCTTGTCTGTAAAATGGAGGTGATAACGATGGGACCTAAGGACATCAGAGAATTCTTGTGAGGACTGGATAAGTTTGTACATAGCCCCTAAGAAGTGGCTGCCCGCTGGAGGTGGCCAGGGTTGCGGGCCCTTCTTTAACCGTCCTCTGCTTTGCTGTGCTGGGCTTAGACGCTCAGTCCTGTCCGACTCTGCAACCCCACGGACTGCAGCCCGCCAGGCTCCTCTGTCCATGGGATTCTCCAGGCAAGAATACTGGAGTGGGTAGCCATTCCCTTCTCCAGGGGATCTTCCCGACCCAGGGATCAAACCCAGGTCTCTGGCATTGCAGGCGGATTCTTTACCGGCTGAGCCACCAGAGAAGGCCCAGAATACTGGAGTGGTAGCCTATCTTTTCTCCAGGGGATCTTCCCTACCTAGGAATCAAACCGGGGTCTCCTGCATTGCAGGTGAATTCTTTACCAGCTGAGCCACCAGGGAAGCACCGTTTCTACGGGTGAGAAAACTGAGGTCTAGAGAAGGCAGGTGGGAGACACGCAGGTGGGACTCGTGCCCAGGCCTGGCTGGCTCCATGCCCTCCGTGGTCCCTGGGCAGGAGGATGTGCAGGGCTGGGTCTGGAGAGCCGGTGGCAAGTGGGGGGGTCTGGAGAGGGGGGCGGGAAGTGGTGAGCCTGACATAAGGCCCTCAGGAATGTGATCCGCTTCCTCCGGGGCCCCTGGGAGCATGGTAATCCCGGGGCAGTGGGGTGCGGGCAGACAGCTGTGCTGGGTAGGGTGGGGGCGGGGCAGAGGAGGCTCCAGGACCCCTGGGCCCCCTTCTCTGCTTTTCCTGCAGGGATAGGAGCTGGGGGCCGGGAGAGGGGAGAGGAAGCAGGGTGGGGGACAGGGTGGAGGTGGTGGGGGAACCGGCCAGGTCCGAGCGGGGCCATGGCGAGCCCACCCCGGCAGCCTGGCCCCAGGTGTGGCCCGCTGGCCCTCCTGGGGAGGCTGGGAGACCCAGCTTCTGAGCGGGACGGAGGAGCAAGGAAACGGGCTTCTGGCAGGGTCGCAGCTGAAGGGGCTGTTGGGTGTCCTCTAGCCCAGTCCGTTCACTTTACGGAAGGAGAAACCCGGGCCCAGAGAGGGGCAGCGACTGGCTCAAGGTCACACAGGAGGCGGTGAACCCGAGCCCATAGCAGGTGCGAGGCATCCCGGCTGCAAAGCTGAGGCCTTCTCTGCTGCCCCGTGACGCCCCCCAACTCTTCCGTCCTGCCTCCCAGCAGGACTTGACCTGGACAGTGGGTGCGGGGTGCTTGGATTCATCTTAGCTACACCGAGGGTGCCTCCTGCAGGGTCACGTGTCCACTGCAATTGACCTGCGTCTGGAAGGCGGGCATGTGTGGGCCAGGGGTTGTGTGGTGGGGGTTTTCACCGGGAGGTGCATCGAGCTGGGGCGGGGCCAGGGAAGCGTGGTCATGGCAGCACTGGGAATACTTTGCCGCTTCTTGGCCTTATGCACAGTTTCTCGTTCTTCTGGTTTCTATTTTATGGTATTTTATCCTTGACCAGATCTTGCATGACCCTCACCACCCTCCCTGCGCATAACTGTTCTCACTCCGATTTTACAGATGTGGACACTGAGCCTCAGAGCTGAAGTGCTGGACTTATAGTCACGCAGTGACGGGCAACAGCATCAAGCCTCTCCAGACACTTGTTGAACCCTGGCTCCGGCCCGTGAACCGGCCCACAGACCCCGGGCTCCGCCCCTGGCTGTGGGGGAAGCCTATTCGTTTCCCGCTCCCCTGCCCCCACACCCCTTCCCGGGGTCAGTGGGTGGTGCTCCCTGCACACTTCCCAGGTCTTGACCCCTTCTCGTTGGTGCCGTGCTGGGGCCGGCCCCCGCGTCCTCCCCCCACACCTGTGGCCCCCTTGCTGGCCTCGGCCTCTGCGGCCAGGGGCAGCTTTCCAGAGCAGGAATCCCAGGCATCAAGCCTTCATCCTCTCAGAGGAAACTCCGTTCCTGAGCCCCACCCGCGGGCGGGCCTGCCTCCCGAGGCTCTCATCTCATTCCCCTCACACTCACCGCCTCTTTTGCTTCAGACACAGGGTCCTTCTTCCTCTGTGTCGAACCCGCGAGGTTATTCCTGCTGCAGGGCCTTTGCATGGAGACGCTTAGCCTACACCCGCGCCCGGCTGCCTCCTGACCAATTCAGCCAGCCGTGGCTCCCCACCCTGGCTAACGCTGCTCTCCAATCGCCTCACTGGGCTGGTCTTTCTACACAGCACTTTCTAGCATCTGAAGCCACCTGGCTTATTTCTCTGAGTTTACGGTCTGTCTCCTTGATGTAAAATGTGAATATTCTGAGGGCAGGGACTTCGTGTTGTCTGCTCACCGTAACCCTAACTCCTAGAACAAAGCCAGCAGGTGCTCGACAATTTACTGACAAGGTGGTAAAGATCCTGCCTGCCAGTGCGGGAGGCAGAAGAGAGGCGGGTTCCACCCCCGGATCGGGAAGATCCCCCGGAGGAGGGCGGGGCAACCCACTCCTGTTCTCACCTGGAGAATCCCATGGATGCAGGAGCCTGGTGGGCTGCAGCCTACAGGGTCGCAAGGAGCCAGACACAACTGGAGCGACTTAGCACGCGCATGTGAGCAAGTTGTTGGGAGCCAGGATGAAGAGTATTTCCTCTCTGTCAGCCTACCTGACTCTCTGACACTGACTCCCAGACTAGGGCCCCTTGCCGGGATTCCCTGGTGCTGTCAGACAGCAAAGGACACTTTGGGTCCAAGCCCTGGGGCCCTGGGAGTCATGCTTCTCTTTGAATATTCAAATTATGGACTCCTTGCTCTGCATCAGGTGGCCTGCTAGGCTCAGAAGCAAAAAAGGCAACGAAAATAAGACCCTGCCTTCAGGGTGCTTAAAACGTAACGGGTAAGGTAAGAGAGGTGGACACAGGTTAACAAGCCGGGCAGGTCTTAGTGAGCACCTAGTATGTGGTGGATATGTTGCAAATTTTGTTACATTGAATCCTCATGGAATGAGGAGCTGTTCAAGGGAGGATGGGATGAATCCTCACAAAATCCCAGCACAGTCGGGACTCGCTTCCGGGTGACAGCTGGNGAGAGGTGGACACAGGTTAACAAGCCGGGCAGTTCTTAGTGAGCACCTAGTATGTGGTGGATATGTTGCAAATTTTGTTACATTGAATCCTCATGGAATGAGGAGCTGTTCAAGGGAGGATGGGATGAATCCTCACAAAATCCCAGCACAGTCGGGACTCGCTTCCGGGTGACAGCTGGCAGGGGGGGGGGAGGCGTGCTGAGGATGAAGGGACGCAGCAGGTGAGTGGCAGAGCTGGGCTCAAACTGAGGTCTGTCTACTCCGAAATCTGTGTCTGTGAGAGAATNAGTGTAGCCCTGAGGGGCTCCCCAGGAAAGCTGGCACTGGTGTCCTGGTGAGCTTCAGTGAGGACTAGGGGGTCCTGGGAAGTCTTCAGTGGGCTCTGGGTTGTGCTTTGAACAGCTCTCTCGCAGCGTGGTTCCTTGGAGGCAGACCTGAGCGGAGCTGTTCTGAAGATCAAGCCTTGTGTTTCAGATGCTGACCTAGGTGTCTCCACGCTGGGCTCCAGGCACCCATGGCTGCTGACATCACAGCCTGAAAAGAGGACTAACAACGGTCTGTGAAGGCTGCTTCTCTCTGAGCTGCGCCTGGCGTGCCGCCCGGGCTGCAGAGCTCACTTTTCTCTCCCTTCTTCTCTTTCTCTCCCTTCTTCAGCACGCTGCTGTCCGAGACTCCGTTTCTCTGCATCGCGTCTTCGTGGTGGGAGTGAAATGAGATGCCCTGTAGAACCCGCCCCCTGTGCAGCCTGGCACATCAGCTTCATGCGTGCTGGCGTTCACTCACACAGAGGACCGAGGACTCTCCCAGGATCCGAGAGCCTCGTGGGCGGCACTGCTCACTCTCCCAGGATCCGAGGGCGTCGTGGGCGGCTCTGCTCACTCAGTGATGCTGGGCCTGATGCCCCTCTTTTGTGTGTGCTTGTCTTTGTTATTTCTGACTGTGCTGGGTCTTTGTTGTGGCTCGTGGCTTCTTGAGTTGTGGCGTGCAGGCTCCAGAGTTCTCAGGCTCAGTAGCTGTGGTGCGTGGGCTTAGTTGCCCCGCGGCATGTGGGATCTGGGTTCCCCAGCCAGGGATGGAACCGGCATCACCTGCATCGGAAGGTGGATTCTTAACCACTGGCCCACCAGGGAAGTGCTTAGGCCCGATGTTAAGTGCTGTATTCATTACCAGGGCTTCCTAGGTGGTGCTGGTGGTCAAGAACCCGCCCGCTGATGCAGGAAATGTAAGACTCAGGTTCAGTCCCTGGGTCTGGAAGATCCCCTGGAGGAGGGCATGGCAACTCACTCCAGTATTCTTGCCTGGAGAATCCCATGGACAGAGGAGCCTGGCGGGCTGCAGTGCATGGGGTCACGAAGAGTCAGACAAGATGGAAGCGGCTTAGCGTCCATTTTCATTACCTCATGTGCTTCCCACCGTAACTCCAGTATGCTGTTAGCATGCCCATACAGATGGGGCCTGGAAAGGCTAATTCCTAAGTGGCAGGGCTGGGGTTTGAGTCTATGTCAGCCTAGAGGCAGAGCCCAAGCCCTAGTCCATACTCCACCCTTGAACTGGTCCTCATTCCTGCACGCGTGCCTAGGAGTGAAATCTCTGAGCTGGTCTTTCCGGGCCTCGAGAAGGAGCACGTCACGAGGCAGGGACTCTGGCTCTGCTCCCCCCTTGGGCCTCTGCACCAGGAGCAGCAGGTATTTGAGAAATGGGGTGAATGAACAAAGGGATGAAGGGCTGCCTCGGCCAGGCCTCCTAGGAGCTCTGGAGGGGACCCTGTGGGCCGTTCTTGGGCCGGCGCTGGGCCCAGGGACCCTCTGCCTTGTGGCTTGGCCGTGGAGGATGCTCTTCTGGCCGCTCCACTCCCCTGCCTCCTCCCGGACTCACAGGGCATGTGGATAAGGGCCCACAGCGGGCTCCAGAAGTCCTTGGATAGAATATCAGTGGCTGAGCCCTTGAAAATCTGATCTCACCCCAGCCCACCTCCCCAAGTTTCCCCCCAGACCATCAATCAGCAGCAAGACACGATCATATTTTATAGCCAGGCCAGGGAGGGGGGTGGCATGAAACCCAAGCCCCGGCTCTGCCTGGGGTCCTGCCTGCTTAGGAGGATCAAGGCAGACCCAGGCCAAGCCTTAACCCTTTGTGATCCTATTCCTGCCAGTCGTGGACACAGCTCTCCTGCAAACCCTGCCAGACTAGATCCCTTGAGGGGTAATGGAGGGCCTTGATGGAAAGGTGGGTGGGCGTACCGGGGTCTTGACTGCCCCCAGGAACTTGCAGGAATGCCTATGGATTAGAAGATGGTTCCGGCTCAAGGTCTGTGCACTCGTGGCTGGGTGACCTCAGGCAGGGTGCCTCCCCTCTCAGGGTTTACTCATCAGCTTGAATCTGGGAATCCCAACAGCTTCCTGCTTCCCTTGTTAGGGGTTACCCTAGTGTCTTTAACAGGGATAAAATTCAATTCTTGGCCCTGGGCCCCACCATCTTTATAGTAAGGTCCTTCCTAGACCCATGGAATAGTTTATCCATAATAAGAGACTCTTAGCAAAGACTTAGCAAAGACTCAGACTCTTTCAAAGACTGAGCTCTTTCAACTTCCTTTATACAGACAGGGAAGCTAAGGCCCAGATAGGAGTTTCCATCATCCCAGATCACAGACAGTGCAGAGCTGGTGGACTCAGGTGGAGGTGGCCTGAAGGCACTGCTCCGACTAGGAGCCCTTGAGAATGACCTGGGAAGGAGACCACGTGGGCTCCTGGAGAACCGAGGCTTGTGGGAGAAACCCAGGGTGAAGAGTCTTGTTAGCATTACAGAAGGGGCTTAGTGACACCGCCCTGGTGAGCCGGGCCTTGGGTGGAGTCTTGCTTGGGTGACCTTGGAGCCCGCTTTATTGTCCCTTGAAAGAGAGGAATGGTGTCACCTTGCCTAGTTATCTTGAAGCTTAAAAGGATGACCACTCCCAGCTGCTCCCCGTTTGTCATCACCGTGGCTGCACCGAGGGGCGAGTGCCCCGTCACTGAGGGGCATTCAAGCAGACTGTGGTCATGAGGTGGGAGGAGAGGGCTTGGTGACCCCCGAAAGCCCTGTTCAGTGCTGACGGGGAGCGGGGTGGCGGGCGGGGTGGCAGGGGAGGTGCTTTGTCTGGTGTGCAGTTACCAGCTCCTGGGATCGCAGAGGTCATTTCAGGGGGCCGTGCGGGGTGGGGGGTGGGGGGCTCTGGAGCACTTTCCTCAGGTGGACGAGGCTCTGGGGACATGGGTGTCACACCAGCAGCTGGACGTGCTGGGTTGATGGATGGCTGTTAGAAAATCGATTTTCTGAAGCCTAGTCAGTGGGGTGGGTAAGCAGGCCTCGGGGAGCCTTGGACTGGCACAGGGAGGGGCTCATTGCCCAGCAGGTGGGGGGCAGCGCCCCTCCCCCAGCGGCAGAGGTCCTCCCAGGGGTCACCTGCCCTGCCTCTCCCCTGGGCTGGGCCTCAGGCCACGAGACCCTCCCCTGGACCCTTCCTGGGCTCCTGGGAGGAGAAGAGACCAGGCTCTGGTGGGAGGGTCGAGCCTCCCGAGCCTGGAGTCGGCTTCGCCTCCCACGGGCCCTGCGTCCCGGGGATAAGCCAGCTCGTCCTCACACTCTTGGTCTCAGCTTAAACGTCATCTCTTCAGTTTTAGTTTTAACCACACTGCATGGCATGCAGGGATCCCCCCGACCAGGGATTGAACTTGTGGCCCCTGCAGTGGTGCAGCGTGACTGCCAGGAAGTTCCGTAAACATCATCTCTGCACAGAGACGGCCCCTCCCCTCCAAGCACCCTAAGGCAACCATACTCAGAGTCCTGGTCAGTTTTCCCTGGCTTTCAGCAGAGTCCCAGGGGCTTTATCCATGCCCATCCCTCCCAACAGGATGTGAGCTCCGTAAGGGAAGGAGCTGGGCTGAAGGAGACGCGTGTGTCTCCAGGGCCCGGCACATAGTAGGTACTCAGTTAACGATGGTTGAAGGCAGGTGCTCTGAAGGCCCGAGAAAGCAATGACAGGTCTTTATCTTCGAGGAGCTAAGAGGGGTGTGTGCGTGTTCGCAGAGTACTTTAGTTCTGAAGCAGTGAAGAGGCCACAGAAAGGAGGGAAGGAGGGAGGCAGCCCGGGGCGAGGGTGAGAGGCAAGAGCTGATGGGGGTGGCCCGGGGTGGGCCTCTGCCTCTTGGCCCCTGGGGCTTTAAAGAAGTGTGGGCATTGCGATGGCCAAGTGGAAGTTCAGCCCTGGTTGCGGGGCCAGGAGTCACCAGTCCCTCCTGCTGGACCCAAGTCCCCCTGCCCACCCCCCTTTGGTTTTGCTCATGGACCCAAGTCCCCCCACCTCCCACCGCCCTTTGGTTTTGCTCAGAGCCTTTGGCATTGCTTGAGTTCCTTATTTTGGGAGGCCACAGGATGGGCCATAGCGTCTGGCCTGAGAGTGTCGACCCCTTTGCCTCTGGGTGACCCTGGGGCAAGCTGTTAAGCTCCGTGTCACAGCCAATCTGTGACCTTGCAGGGGGTTGTGAACAGAGACACAGAGACCCACGAGTGAACCCTCGGCAGGCATTGCGCCCAGCACTTAGCGCTCAGTGACCCAGGTCTCAAAGATCAAAGGCACATCATACCCATATCTCAGCTAGGAAAAGTGAGTCCCAGGAAGAGGTTCCACGTTTACCCAGTGTTTAATTGAGTGCCCAACTCCATGGCACCTGAGTGGGGGAGAAACCCACTTCTCTTCCTCAGTTTTGACTCTGCTTTTTAGCAACTCCACTGGAACCCCGCTCCTGCCCTTGGTAAGTCCAGGCTTGTAGAAAAACAGAGCTGGAAGGGGCCTCTCTTAGAGGTCTTGGGGCCCTTGGATCCACTTGGCAGATAAGCAGGTAAAGGCCGGGAGAGCTCTGCCTGGCCAAGGGTGGACAGAACAAGCCATGATGTACCTGGGCAGGACGTTGCCTCGGGGAGCCCTGGGTGTCTCCTGGCCATGCCTGGGGACCAGAATGCGGAAGGGAGAGGAGACAGCACTGTGGAAGGCCTTTTCTCCTTTCTCTCTCTTTTTCCTTCCCTCCCACCCTCGCCCCCCAAGAAAAAATCCTGGATCTCCCACGACTTGGAAAAATGGCCCGGATCCCATGTCTGGCTCCAGAGCATTTTATGGCCCTTTCCAGCCCGGGATGTGAAGCTCCCAGTGACATGAGCCCCCTTGCTCCGTGGCCCCGCGGGGAGGGCCCATCCGTCTTCCCCAGCTGGCGGCCGTGTGTGGGAACGGCCCTGCTGGTGAGGCTGCCACCTGTTGCCTTCACTCTCCCTAAGCGTCTGTTCCCGTCCTCCGCGGAGGCCGCGCTGGGGGAGGGTCCGGGGTGGATCTCTGTTCCCGAGCAGACTCTGAGCATCACCGACTTTGCCTGGGTGACGACGTTGCCCTGAGAGTCGGGCTCTGTCCAAGGCCTGGGCTCTTCGGGGGCGGTGTTCCACTGTGTTCCTCCTGGGAAAGGTGGTGTGTGGGTTCTGGAACATCCGCTGAGGGGAAGGGAGCCGCCCCGGCTGGGGAGGAGACGGGGACAAACAATGGGAGCGAGATGTGGGCAGCAGACAGCGGGAGAAAGGCAAGCCAGGCTGAAGGCCTGCAGCCCGGCGGGCGGGGTGCATCTGGGGAGCTGTGTGCAGGGGAAAGGGCTGGCAGGGATGAGGTTTCTGCCGGGCGTGGAAGATGACCTCGACCACTGAGGACCACGTGCCTGGGCTCGTCCTGAGAACGGTGGGAGTCACTGAAAGTTGCTAGAGCAGGAGGGAGACAAGCTCAGACCTGCGTTGCCCAAAGAACCTCTCTGCTTCCAGGGTGGAGGCGAGCCTGGAGGTGGACCACGAGTCAGAGGTGGAATGGAGTGCAGGGCAAGGGGCATGAGGCCAGGGACGCGCTTTTGACTTGCTGGTGGGGAGGGAGACAGCTGAGAACTGAAACGGAACTGAGAGGCCCACATCAGTGGTCTCTGGGTTCACGCCCAGCCCAGACACCCCTAACTGTTTTCCCCTCGGCAAGGCACCTCTCCTGTTTCCCAAACTGTGGTGAGGGGCTTGGACAGGGAAGCGGGGAGGGCCTTGGACCGAGTCAAGCTCCTCCCCAGATGTGCTGATGGTCGGCACTGGGAGTGAGCCTCTCACCGCCCGAGCCTCACTTCCCCTGTTGGTAAAGCCTCAAACTCACGAGTGAGTTGGAAGCACCAGCTCACAGTTTGTAAGGTGCCCAGCACCGGGCCTGGCAACACACTCGGTGAAGCAGGATGGAGAATTCCCTCTGCTTTGAGCCCCTCCCGGGGTGAACTTGTTCTGTCTCTGGGACAGCTCTCTTCGGGGGTTTGCTGGGGGAACAAGGCAGGAGCGTTGAAGGAAAATGGTGCCCGAGGGAGCCCTGGCTAGGGTGGAGCGAGAAGGCTGGGCTCCAGAGGGGCCACTCAGGTTTCAGAGATCCCGGGACCTGCAGAGCTCCGAGGAATTTTCCCAGGCCAGGCTGCAGGCAGCTGGAAGCCATCCGTCCCAGGGAAGGAGAAGGATCAGGGGTCCTGCCAAGGTCTTTCGCTGGGAACAAGAACACAGGGGTGGGGGCAGGATTCTCCCATCCAGCCTGGAAAGATGAAACCCTTCTGCCTGGGCAGCTGCTGGTGGGGATGCCAAAAGCCCAACGGCAGGCTTCTGGGCTCCCCTGGGGCTGTGACCGGGTTAAGGGGGCCATGTGGACCCCTGACGGCCCGGAAGCCAAAGGAGCAGACCTAGAATCTGCCGTCTTCTGAATCTGAACCGCGTCTGGGGTAGACCTGCATGGGGTAGGGGCCCATGCGCATTGCCCCTGGGGTGCTGAGGTTACTCCTGGTTAGCCAGGGTGCCTCAGGCATGGAGACGGGGAGGTGGGAGACAGTGGGGGTGGGAGCCCTTCTTTGGAACTGGCTAAGGTGGGGAGCTCAAGTTCAAGGTCATCTCAGGGTCAGTGTTTACTCTGCAGGCTATTGTGAAGATTAGAGATGAAGCCTGGGGAGACACCAGCACACAGTGCACGCTCACTAGGTGCTAATCACGTTACCGAAGGGGATGTAGACCAGTGACTGAGAGCACAGGCCGAGGCTGGCCGCCTGGGTTCAGATCTCATCCCTGCCGCTTCCCGGGTCTGCTCACTCCTGAACCTCGGAGTCCTCAAGGGCTGCACTGGAGATACTGGGGTGGGCGGCAGGGAGCCCCCACAAGCACTAGCTGTTATTATTGGGATTGTTGCTCCCAACACCCCGCGAATGCTTTGGGCCCAGATCTACAGAATGAGAACATTTTTCTTTCTCTTGCCTACCCCAGTAAGGATAACAGCTGCTGCTCGCGCCTTCCCGTCTGGGTGTCAGGGGCCTGGCCTGACGACTTACGTGCGTTATCCTGGGCGTCTGCCCATCACACGCAGATACGCTGATTTACTGTTGCATTTGGACAGGCGGGAAAAGAAAGACCTTAGGTCTGTAGAGACTCACCTACAGGCCGGGAAGTGCCAGGGAGAAGAGATTTCAGGCCAACCTCACGGAGCGGGCTCAGGGAGGATTTCCAGGCAGAGGAAACAGGCGTGAAGACAGTGGGAAGACTACGAGGCTGGGAGTCAGGAACCAACATTCTTTCTTGGTTCTTTTTGTGCCAAATTATGTTTTATTATTTAAGTCATCCCTGTTACTTAAGAAAAACCCATAAAGACCTTTGACGCTCAAATAATCCACAAACTCACAGTGCCACAGACTACACGGGAATTTAGAGGATGTCACATGCGCCTAATTTGGCAGCCCCTCGTGGAAGATGTACCTGAATCTTGGTGTTTTCTATAGAACAGAGATTATTTTACTTGATAATTTACATAAAATAGACAATAACCTTAATTGCAAGATTAGAGTGTTGAGAAAATGTTTTGTGAACATTTAGAAAAAGGTAAAAGAGTGAGCATCCCCAGAAGTGAGCCGAAATGGTAATTGAGAAAGAAAGCAGTGGAATTAGAGCAGGCCTCCCATCGCCGGTGTGCTGGGGCAACCGGGAGGGGCAGGATGGGGAGGGAGGGGGGTCTGGGGGGCCACACGCGCACCTACGGCTGATCCATGCGGGTGCACAGCAAAAGCCACCACCACGCTGTCGTAAAGCGGTCACCCTCCAACTAAAGTAAACTAATATAGAAAGCACAGTGTTTGAGAGAACAGACTCTGGAGCCAGAGCGCTGGGGTTGCAATCTCAGCCCCACCACTTGCTCGTTGCTCTCCGCCTTGGGTAAATGACTTCACCTCGCTACCCTTCATTTTCCTTCCAGCCCTCTTTTCTGAACACACTCAGCTTTCTCAGTCTCGTGGTTAAGAACAGGAGGAGATATCAGGCCCCGGCGGCGCTGGGATGCGCTGGCTGGGACCGTGTGTGCGAGGGCCGGCCGCGGGCACGGCACGGGGCGAGTGCTGGCGGTGGCGGCCTGTTGGTGGGGAGTCTGTGCTGCTGCTACCAGTGACGGTGTTGCTTTCCTGTCGGTGTGGACACTGGCAGTGCGCGGGTGTCAGGGTGGCAGCTGCTGTGATCACTGCTGCTGCTGGTGGCAGTGGGGATGTGGTGCTGGACATGCTGTTGGTGGTGTGACTGGTGGTGTGACTGTGGGTGACGGTGACGCTCCGGTTGTCGCTGTTGTTGGCAGGGATGGTTACACCGATGGCATCGGTGTTCGTGTCGTTATCGGGGGCTGTTAGAGAGGAATAGCTTTGCTGGCGTCTGCAGTGTGGAACCGGAGGTGGTGTTGAGGTTGTCACTGGTGGCGGTGTTCATGGTTTGACTGGTGATACTGGGGTTGGGCTCGGGGCTCTTATTGTACTTAGAAGTGACGTTGCTGTTATCGGTGTGATTGAAGTCGTTGTGTTGAGGTTGTTCTTTTCATCGCTATTGACGGTGGTCACGCTCATGTTGGTGATACTGGTGCCAACAGTATTTCTGGCCGTGTTGCTGCTGGCAGTGGGGATGCGCGCGTGACCTCTGCTGGGGCCGGGGGTGTTGGTGCTGATGGCACCATTAGCGATATTNTGATTGAAGTCGTTGTGTTGAGGTTGTTCTTTTCATCGCTATTGACGGTGGTCACGCTCATGTTGGTGATACTGGTGCCAACAGTATTTCTGGCCGTGTTGCTGCTGGCAGTGGGGATGCGCGCGTGACCTCTGCTGGGGCCGGGGGTGTTGGTGCTGATGGCACCATTAGCGATATTGGTGTTAAGCGTGGAGGTGAGAGCTTGCAGCGAAGGGTGTGGTCTCCTAGGAAGAAGAGTAGCTCTGGGGCCAAGGACCAGGCTTGATCACTCAAGCGCTTTTGTGCAGCAGAGTTTTTTAAAGCGCAAAAAGGGAGAGAGAAAGCCTCGGATACAGACATCAGAGGGGGATGGAGAGTGCCCCTCACCACTCTTATCAAGGCCCTAGATAATTTTACCAGACCCACGCCCACAACATGCATCTTAAATCAACAAGATTCAGTTCACTTCAGTCGCTCAGTCGTGTCTGACTCTTTGCAACCCCATGAATTGCAGCACACCAGGCCTCCCTGTCCATCACCAGCTCCTGGAGTTCACTCAAATTCACGCCTATCGAGTCGGCGATACCATCCAGCCATCCTATCCTCTGTCATCCCCTTCTCCTCCTGCCCCTAATCCCTCCCAGCATCAGAGTCTTTTCCAATGAGTCAGCTCTTCACATCAGGTGGCCAAAGTACTGGAGTTTCAGCTTTAGCATCAGTCCTTCCAAAGAAATCCCAGGACTGATCT
>SJYA01000238.1:151284-170370 GCA_006410615.1 Neotragus moschatus | reverse complement strand
TGACCACTTCCAATTTGCCTTGATTCATGGACCTGACATCCACTTTCCTATGCAATATTGCTCTTTACAGCATCGGGCCTTGCTTCTATCACCAGTCACATCCACAGCTGGGTGCTGTTTTTGCTTTGGCTCCATCCCTTCATTCTTTCTGGAGTTATTTCCCCACTGATCTCCAGTAGCATATTGGGCACCTACCGACCTGGGGAGTTCCTCTCTCAGTGTCCTATCATTTTGCCTTTCATACTGTTCATGGGGTTCTCAAAGCAAGAATACTGAATGGTTTGCCATTCCCTTCTCCAGTGGGCCACATTCTGTCAGACCTCTCCACAGTGACCCGCCCATCTTGGGGCTCAGAGGAGCAACCGCACANATTCTCCACTGATCTCCAGTAGCATATTGGGCACCTACCGACCTGGGGAGTTCCTCTTTCAGTGTCCTATCATTTTGCCTTTCATACTGTTCATGGGGTTCTCAAAGCAAGAATACTGAATGATTTGCCATTCCCTTCTCCAGTGGGCCACATTCTGTCAGACCTCTCCACAGTGACCCGCCCGTCTTGGGGCTCAGAGGAGCAACCGCACGTCCAAGGAGGGGTGGCTGCGCAGGTGCAGGAGGGCCGAGAGGAGCCACTTCACGTTCAAGGCCAGGAGGGGCTGTGGTGCGGAGATGCCCCTCATCCAAGGTAAGGAACAGCGGCTGCGCTTTGCTGGAGTAGCCGTGAAGAGATACCCCATGCCCAAGGTAAGAGAAACCCAAGTAAGACGGTAGGTGTTGCAAGAGGGCATCAGAGGGCAGACACACTGAAACCATACTCACAGAAAACTAGTCAGTTAACGAGATTAGAACTAGCAATAGAAAGGTCTCACCAGACCCACCCCCACAGCATACCTCTTAAGATAACAAGATCAGCCAGAGGTTCCTGTTGAGAAGGAGAAGGAAGCAATGAGCCTTCAAGCAAGGCTCATTGTTGTTATATAGTCATTAGTGCAGAGCTTAAGAAAAACGTGTCCTTGGGTCACAGACTGAACTGAACTGAGCCATTAGCTCTGGGCTTAAAGAAAGTTGGACTTAAAGATTGTTGTCACAGCAGCTCAGATTTTAAGAAATATGACTTATGTGATGAGGACAAAGCAAGGTAGGGAAAAAAAGTTTGTCCTTTTCTCCTTCTTGAGAGCCCCAGACCCCTTTCTGTCCTCCAGGACCCCTTCCTCCTTGAGGGTCCTGGACTCCTTATCTGAGAATTATCTTACGTGTCTAAGAACCAGCTGTCTCAGTGGTATGGGTGTAAAGGCCATTGCTGATGGTGCCAGTCCCAAGGGTGGCGGGCTCGGTACTGAAGCGATCACTGGTGGTGGTGCTGGTGCTGTGGTACAAGCGTGACGGCTCTGTTGGCGGGAGCGGTGTTGACGCTGTTGCCGGTGCGGTGCTGGTGACAGTGATGCTAACGTGAGCGCTGGTGCTCTCGGCGTGCGCGAGCCCTGACGCGACCGCTGGCACTTCCGTGATTGCTGCCGCGGTCAGGATTGTTGGTGATGCTAGAAAGATTTCTGGTGCTTTGGTGGCACGAACATTGCTCTTGGTATTGGTGTGGGTGTTTTTTAAAATTAAATCTATTTTTAATTGGAGGATAATTGCTTTACAATGCTGTGTTGGTTTCTGCCACACAACAACATGGATCAGCCACAGGTATGCATACGACCCCTCCTGAACCTCCGTGCCACCTGCCACTTCATCCCACCCTGCTAGCTTTCACAGAGCGCCGGGTCTGAGCTCCTCGGGGCACATGGCGAGTTCCCACCGGCTCTCTGTCTCCACGTGGTAAACACGTAATGATATGGTGGACATGCGAATGCTTCTCCGCGGCCCTCCCGCTCGTCCCACCCGGGCCGCTCCCCGCCGTGCCCATAAGCCCCTGCTCTGTGTCTGCCTCGCCACGGTTGCCTGCCGATGGGTTCACCACTACCATCTTTCTAGATTCCACACGTGTGTGACAATAGACATCTCCTGTTTTCCTCGTTCTGACTTACTGCACGCGGTATAATAGACGCTGGATTCACCCACCTCATTAGAGCTGCCTCAAGGGTGCTCCTTCTCATGGCCCCGTAATAGTCCACTGTGTACATGTACCCCAACCTTGTTACCCATTCATACAGCTATGAACACCTAGATTGCTTCCATCTCCTAGCAACTGTAAATAGTGCTGTGATGAACACTGGGGTATATGTGCCTTTCTGGTATGGGTGTGGAAGACGGTAGTGCTGACAGGTGACTGGTGGTGGTGGTGGTGAGATGCTGGTAGTGCTGACATGCACACAGTTGGTGTTGGTGGTGAGATGGTCATAGAGCTGACATGCTGACTGTTGGTGTCCATGATG
Organism: Neotragus moschatus; assembly: GCA_006410615.1. Lineage (NCBI taxonomy): Eukaryota > Metazoa > Chordata > Mammalia > Artiodactyla > Bovidae > Neotragus > Neotragus moschatus. The sequence continues at coordinate 167,995 of SJYA01000238.1, read as the reverse complement.
CGACGGTGGTAGTGCTGACATGCTGACAGGTGGTGTTGGCGGTGAGATGGTGGTAGTGCTGACATGCTGGCTGCTGGTGCTGGTGGTGTGGTGGTGATTGTGCTGACGTGGTGATGAGTGGTGCTAATGTTGTGCTAACATTGTCACTGGTGGTGGTGGTGCTGCTCTTCGGCAGATGGCCTTGTGCCCTGGGACCAGCACTCACTGAGCTGGACTGAAATGATGGCACAGCTGATGGCTCTTCAGCTCTTCCAGCCAGACTGTCTTTAAGACGTCTGTGCCCTGCAGACACATCTGTGAGTTTTGCCTGTGCCTGCCCTTGTTTTCCTTTTGAAAACTCCAGCCAGACTGGAAGAGCTTGCCCACAGTTCAGTTGGGTTAGGAAGGGAATGGGCTGTCTGGCAAGGTTGGAAAGAAAAAGGGGCACAGTGTGGGGCAGGTGATACTGGGGGGGGCCCACAAAACCTTCCCTATGAAGGCTTTTCTATTCTGCCCCTTCCCCAGACTGTCTTTTCCTTCCCTTTTTCTATCCACTGTCCTTCAGTCTTGAATTCAGCTATTCAGCAAAGGCTCACTGGGGAGCCTTGGGGCCAGGCCCTGGGTGGGACCCTGTCTCACCCTCAGGAGCAGAACACCCTGAGAACCGTGAGTCCTCCGAGAGCGCAGAGCCTGTCTAGCTTGTTCGTCACAGTGTTTGCAGCTCCTGTTGGACGAGTGAGTGAATGAACGCACAGGCGAGTGCCCACTTCTCAGGGGCTCACTGGCGGGCAGATGACCAGCAGCTGTGGGAATGGCACTCAGGGTGCTGGGAGCCCGAGGGAGGAAGAGAGGGGTTATTTTGCCTGAGGGGCTGGGGACACTTTACTAAGAGATGACGGTTGATCTGGGTATTAAAGGGCCAACAAGGTCACCAGCAGGAGGGGAGGGAGACAGGCCCACAGTTGAAGGAGCAGCCGATCCTGGGGGCCACCCAGTCCCACTTCTCCAGTCCCATCTTCCAGGGCGTGAAGGAGCTCTCACACCCACGGGCTGGTGAGCTGCCCCCTGGGGTGGGGGGGGGCGGGGTCTGGTGGGAGCTTAGTCAAAGCCTTACTAGTGGGTGTCATCATGGTCTAGAGTGCCACCTGGGGATTTTCAGAAATCCTCACAGAGCCTTGGATGCCAGTGCAGCAAGGGCCCTGAGAGGGTGGTCAGCCCTGTGGTTCCCGAGCTCGCTTCCTCAGAGCCCCGGTGTTCCCCTGAGGCATGCCTGGGAATGAGAAGAAGCTGAGAGGCAGCAGCGTCAGGCACAGTGGCACCTCCTTCTTCTGATCTGCCCACTCGGGGGCCGGGGCGGAACTGCAAACTTCAGGCTGTGTCCCGCCTTCACCTCCCGTGGCTACGGCTGCTTCTTGAAGGTGAAGATCCTTACCTTGACCTATAGAGGGTTGGTATGTCCAGCCCCTGGCAGCCTTTGACGCTCACCAGACACCAGCCGTGTGTGTGTAAGAATGAGATGGTTGGATGGCATCACTGACTCAAGGGACATGAGTTTGACCATGATGGTGGAGGACAGAGAAGCCTGGTGTGCTACAGTCCATGGGGTCGCAGAGGTGGACACGACTTAGCGACTGCACGGCAGCAACACACCCACCAGCTGCCCCGGCTGATGCTGCCTTGGGGGGTGGCGGGCTCTGTCCCACCCGAGCTGTTCCCTCCTCCAGGACACCGGGCCAAGTCTTAATCCCCAGAGAAGCCTTCCCTGTGCCCTTGGGGTGGTCCTGCCTCCTGTCCGTCAGGCTTTTCTCACTGTTGGTCCCACACTCTTCACTGATGCCTGCCTTCTCTGCAGACCATCAGCTCCCAGAGCATGGGCCGGGGCCCCTTTCCTGTGTGGCTTTGCCCCTGGGGTCCAGCACACAGCAGATGCTCTGCAAGTACTGTGAAGTCAGCCGCCTTTTGCACCACTCTTGGGGGGCAGATGGCAGGGTGACACCCAGCGAGGGCTGCTCAGGACTGGGGGCCCCACAGTGTGTCCTCTGTAACTGTGCCCTCTCTAGGGCTCTCCCTGTATCACCCTTGGCCACGTCTCCACCCACCCCCAACTCTGCCTTAATCCTTGTGCTTCCCCCGGATGCCCCCTGGAACATCTGCAAACCGGGATGGGCATGGGAAGCTGGCAGGGGTCCCTTCTCCCCCGTGGGGGCAGGAAGTCTCTCTCCCCGCCAGCTCTGGCTGCCTGGCCCAGACCACTCTCCTCTAAGCCCCAGCCTGGGAAAGGCACTCCTGGCCCCAGAGTGGCATTCCTGGCCCAGCTTTGCCAAGGGCCTCAGCCTGTGAGGGCCAGGATATGGGGTGGGAGGGTGGGGTGCCGGCCTCCAGATCTATGGGGGCGGCGAGGGCATTTACGGGAACCAGCCTCCTGCCCGGCTGCCCTCCCAGCTTCAGGCCCCAAATGCAAGAAGTGGTAATGCGGAGGGCGGGGGAAGAGGATTCGGCCAGCAGACGGCTGGCGGCCAGGGAAGATGAATAATGACACCAGCGAGGCCAGACCACTTCTGGGAAACACCCTTGAAAATTGATTCCGTTGTGGAAAACCAGGGGATGAAGCAGGGTCTTTTGGGGTCTTTTGGAGCTTCTGGGCTGTGGCTGCTCCCCTGAGTCCTTTGGGGCCTACCATTCCCAGGAAGGCTCCATCCGGCTGGGGTCCACCCAGTTTCCAAGGTACCGCGCCCGTCTGGATACACAGGGTTGCGGCCAGCTAGACAGAGATGATAACAGCAACAACCCCTGAGGTTTGCCTAGCTCTCCCTATCCCATCGTGCTGCAGGCTGCATTGGAGCAGTTCATTAAATCCAGGCTCCACTTTTCCAACAATTGAATGCTCTCGCCTAGTAGGCACACAGTGTCTGATCTTATTCCACTGTGGCTTTGTAACAGTGCTGTGAGTTGGTAACTGTTGCTGATTCCCATTTCACAGATGAGAAGACTGAGGTTCCCAAGTTATTGTTGTGCCCAGGGGCTCCTAGCTGCTATGGAGCAGACCTAGGGTTCTGCCTGCAGATCTCACAGTCTCCAAGGGGAAGTGGGTGGGATTCAGGCCAGAGTGCCCTGAGGTGGGTCTCATCGCGCCAGCAGCTGGAATAGAGTGTCTTTGAGACAGAAATTGTAGACTTGCGGTCCACAGGCTCCAGAACAAACAGGCAACCCACCAAGGAACATATTCTAGTGTTTGCTTATTTTTTCTCCTGATTATTATAGCCAGACATGCTTATTAGAGAAAATATAGAGATGCATAAAGAAGAAAATAAACCACACCTGAGGTGGAGTCAGTGGGGAGATGTCGAAAGTCGATAGTCTGGGTTCATATCTCTGTTCTGCCCTGGGATGGGCACTCAAATCCCCTGAGAATCAGTTTCCCCGTCAGCAGGATGGGGATAAAAGTTCCCTTCACTGTCATGAGATGATGATGGGGGTAAGATAAGGTTTGAGCATCAAGCTGACCAGCTTATTATGGAAGGGTGACTCTCCTTTCCATGCAACTATTATTCCATCGCAAGGATCAAGCCGTGTAAACTTTGAATCCTGCTTTTTAAAAACCTTTCTAAATTGAAATATTTACCTTTCGCCCCATGGTTACAACTCCCATAGCTTCAGTGGAGTGTCAAAACCCGTGAACTGATGTGTTGACATTGGCCTTGAAGTTGACATGGACTTGCCTGGCTCTCTGCCGTCTCATCGCTTGGCGTAGATTGCCTAACCACCACCACAGTCAAGATACCGGGCAGAAGGGTCCCCCCATCTCTGCACCCACTGTCTTCTCACCCACAGCCCTAAGCCAATAGCCATGAATCTGTCCTCCACCTCAGTGATTTCGTCATTTTAAAGTGGTATACAAATGGAATCATACAGTATGTCATCTTTTGAGGTCTTTTTTTTGTTTTAACTCAGCAAAATTCTCTAGACGTTAATCCAGCAGCTGACTGTATCCATAGTTCACCCCTTTTTCTCTCTAACCAGTATTCCATAGAATGGATGGACCCTGTTTGATTGAATAGTCACCGATTGGAGGACATTTGGTTGTTCTGGCTATTACCCATGAACATTCTCGTGCAGGTTCTTGCGTGGACATCAGCTTTTATATCTCTGGGGTAAATCCCCACGAGAGTGATTGGTGGGTTGTGTGGTAAGCAGGAGGAGGGCCTGGCCACCCCCTCCAGGGCTCTTGCCTGGAGAGTCCCATGGACAGAGGAGCCTGACAGGCTGCAGTCTGTGGGGTCGCAGAGCGTCAGACACGACGGAGCGGCGAAGCAGCATACAGTGTGGTAAGCACACGCTTAGCTTTTAGAGAGACTGACAGACCATTATCCAAAGAGGCTGTGCCGCCTTATGCCCCACGTGGGAGCCCCTGCGTCCGCTTGTTTTCACCAGCACTTTATGGCCTTGTCTTCATATTTTCAGCTGCTCTAATCATGACATCTCATCGTGGTCCTAATTTGCATGTCTCTAATACCTAGTCCCCTGGACGCAAGGAGATCCAACCCGTCCATCCTAGAGGAGATCACTCCTGAATATTCACTGGAGACTGACGCTGAAACTGAAGCTCCAATACTTTGGCCGCCTGATGCGAAGAACTGACTCATTGGAAAAGACCCTGATGCTGGGAAAGATTGAAGGCGAGAGGAGAAGGGGTCGACGGAAGATGAGATGGTTGGATGGCATCACCGACTCAATGGACATGAGTTTGAATAAACTCCGAGAGTTGGTGATGGACAGGAAGGCCTGGTGTGCTGCAGGCCATGGCGGTGCAAAGAATCAAACGTGACTGAGCGACTGAGCTGAACTGAGCTGAGTACCTAGTGATGCTGAGTGTCTTTTCATGAGCTTCTGTGCCATCCTGAATCCTGGTATTTTTACTGAGCACTAACCATTAGGCCTTGCTTCCTGTGTTATTGCGAACTCTCTATGAATATTATTCGTGATGACTGCATAACCCCTTATCGTAATTAATCTCACCATTCTCCTGTTCTCCCGATTATAAATAAGCTTTCGATGAACATCATTGTGCATAAATCATGGCCCACTTAACACACCACTCCCCTGGAACAGATTCCCAGAAGCAGATTTCCTGGATCCAAGAGTGTGGACCATCTAAGGCTTTGCTGCACGTCCCTGAGCTGTTCTCATGGAGGCTTCATGCTGCCCTCCCCAACTTTCACATAACTTCACTGCTGTTGTTGTTCAGTCACTTATTTGTGTCCGACTCTGCAGCCCCATGTGCTGCGGCACGCCAGGTTTTCCTGTCCATCATTTTCCAGAGCTGACTCAAACTCACGTCCATCGAGTAGGTGATGCCATCCAACCATCTCATCCTCTGCCGTTCCCTTCTCCTCCTGCCCTCAATCTTTCCCAGCATCAGGGTCTTTTTCCAACTAGTCGGCTCTTCAAATCAGGTGCCCAAAGTATTGGAGCTTCAACTTCATCATCAGTCCTTCCAGTGACTATCCAGGACTGATCTTCTTAGGATGGACTGGTTGGATCTCCTTGCAGTCGAAGGGGCTCTCAAGAGTCTTGTCCAACATCACAGTTTAAAAGCATCAGTTCTTTGGCTCTCAGCTTTCTCATCTCTCACAACTCAACTCTTTCTCAACTCTCACATCCATACGACTACTGGGAAAACCATAGCTTTGACTGTACAGACCTTTGTTGGCAAAGTGATGTCTCTGCTTTTTAATATGCTCTCTAGGTTGGTCATAGCTTTTCTGCCAAGGAGCAAGCGTCTTTTAATTTCATGGCTGCAGTCACCATCTGCACTGATTTTGGAATCCAAGAAAATAAAATCGGTCATTGTTTCCATTGTTTCCCCATCTATTTCCCATGAAGTGATGGGACTGGATGCCATGATCTTAGGTTTTTGAATGCTGAGGAGCTTAATGTGGGAATATGTAAGTGGTACAGCCACTCTGAAAAATAGTTTGGCAGTCTCTCAAAAGACTAAGCATATACTTACCATATAACCCGGCAATTACCATCCTGGGTGTTTAGCCCAGAGATATAAAAAACTAATGTCCACACAAAACTTGTACATGAATGTTCATGTGTAATAGCCAAAAGTTTAAAACAACCAAAATGTCCCTCAATAGGTGAGTATTTAAACAGCAGTACATCCGTACTTCTTTGGCAACAACTACAATGTTTTAGAGCACAGGGAAGCACATAACGTTCTCAAAAAGAGATCATGTCCCGTGGCCAGGCCTTAGAGGTTAAATCCTGGACCTGCCATCCATTTGCTGTGTGACCTTGAGTAAGTTACCTTACTTCTCTGAGTCCCGCTTGCCTCCTTTTACAGTGAGGGTAATTAACGAATCTTCTTTTATAGGGTTATTGTGAGGGCTGGAGGAGACACTCACCTGAAGAGCTTAGCAGAGCGCCGGGCACAGAGAAGACGCCCAGCAAATCCACGCGCGCTATCACCGTCGTCATCATTCGTCGGGCCCCTTGCTGAGCACCAGGGACGCAGAGCCAAGCGGTGTTCAGACTGTTGTGGGATCAGTGAGCTACTGTCTGACGCTCCTTAGGAACCACTGACCATATTATGCATTTATGTTATTTACCGACTTGCGATTGAAACCCAGATAGTCTGTGGAGGGTCAATTTCTTAGGCTTACAAACTCCAGCTCTGGGCGTGCTCAAGATAAGAGTCAGGAGCAACGTGGTCAGGTGTGTGGGTGGTGAAACAAAGTGCTCTGGGAACCCAGGGCTGGGAGCGCCTCTCTTNTTACCGACTTGCGATTGAAACCCAGATAGTCTGTGGAGGGTCAATTTCTTAGGCTTACAAACTCCAGCTCTGGGCGTGCTCAAGATAAGAGTCAGGAGCAACGTGGTCAGGTGTGTGGGTGGTGAAACAAAGTGCTCTGGGAACCCAGGGCTGGGAGCGCCTCTCTTTGTCCGGATCTGGGGAGCAGGGAGAAAGCTGAGGGGAGCTGGGGAAAGCCCTGAAGACAAACTGAGGAGGGGGCTGTGGGGGCGTCCCCGGGTGGAGCAGGCAGGGAGGAGGCGGGCGTTCCCAGCGGAAGGAAGTGGGTTGGTGGCTACAGACGAGACAGCAGAGGAGACAGAGTTTGAGTCTGGCTGCAGGGTGGAGGCTGGGTCAGAGAGAGGGCGGAAGAGGCGGGGCGTGGCGGACGTCCCTGTACGTGCAAACCAGGTGTGAACCGCAGCAGATGCAATCTCGGGATTCTTCAGCTGGAGGAGCCCCTAAAATGTGCGTTCCTCTCACTCTGCAGGTGAGGACCTGAGAAGGCAAGTGACCAGCCCCAGGCCACACAGCACGCTGGTGGCAGAGGCAGTTGGAGCAAGGAGGTGGGGGGATGAGTGAACGGCTGGTCCCGTGACAGAGGGCCAGGCGACATCCGGCGGTGGCGCCCCTCACCTCTGGCTGCTGCACCCCTTCCCCACACCGCGCCCAGCCTTTCTGCCAGAGCTGTGACGGTCACGTCACGGAGACCTCCCAGGCTTCCTACCCCAGCAGCCTCTCTGGAGACCACCTTCTTGGCCATCGGCCAGCCTTCACAGCTAAAATCTGAGCAACTAATGGGAGTGGATGGCTGAAAGGTTTCTCTGCTAATTGGGGCCTAATCGGAGGCTGCTGCAGCCACAGCTGGGCCGTGGGAAGCCCAAGTGGTGAAGCCTGTGATGCCAGCGCCCTGGCACCCCTCCTGCCACACCCACAGAGGGAGAGGCTCAAGTCTCAGGCGGTGGGGTCTTCATGGACCCCTTTCTTTCACTCCACAAAGACTTACTGAGGCAACTCTGTGCCAGGTGCTGTGATATGATGGCCACCAAGAGGGACAAGTGGCAGGCAGCCACGCCCTGCCTTCCTAGAGCTGACTGTCCAAAAGCAGAATCACATGGGAAGGGCGTAGACAAGATTATGTCGTCTGGCGACAGGCGCACTTGGAAAATGAAGCAGGGAAGCGGGTGCGGCTGTGCTCGAGATGCTGTGATCACAGAAGATGACATCTGAACAGGGACTTGAAGGAGGAGGAGGAGGGAGCCACGCAGAGATCTGGGGGAAGAGCGCTCCAGGCAGGGGGAACCGCACGTTCAAAGGCAGACTTGGGACCAGGAGTCAGAAATCCATGACTTGCTGGCTGGCCTTGGGCCAGGCCATGGCTCTCCTAATAGGACTGGGCTTGCTCTTCCTTCCTAGCCTTCGCTTCTGTGTAAATAGGAACTGTGGGGGCCACAGGGAGTGGGAGGGAGGTGGAAGAGAAGCTAGGATTTCATTTGGGAGCTGGGCAGCTCTGGCAGAGATGTGGAAAGTCCAGTGGAAGCCTGCAGGGCTGTGGCTGCTGGCAAGCTAGAGACCCCATCTCACGCGCTCTAACTAACTGAATTAACTCTTAGCACTTTTGCAGCCAATGCCCCCAGCTCTAGCTTTCATAGATTTGGCCAACTCTGGCAGTAATTTAGGAAAGGGTATTTCATTTCTCCAGTATGGCTGGAGAAGGTCATCTAGCAGGTGGNACCCCATCTCACGCGCTCTAACTAACTGAATTAACTCTTAGCACTTTTGCAGCCAATGCCCCCAGCTCTAGCTTTCATAGATTTGGCCAACTCTGGCAGTAATTTAGGAAAGGGTATTTCATTTCTCCAGTATGGCTGGAGAAGGTCATCTAGCAGGTGGAGGCTCCTGAGGAGGTAGACCAGATGTCTCCAGGAATGGCTGCCCCCTCAATGGGAAATTGGAACAAATAAGGATGGGTGAAGAGTTGACTCATTGGAAAAGACCCTGATGCTGGGAGGGATTGGAGGCAGGAAGAGAAGGGGACGACCGAGGATGAGATGGCTGGATGGCACCACCAACTCAGTGGATATGAGTCTGAATGAACTCTGGGAGTTGGTGATGGACAGGGAGGCCTGGCGTGCTGCGATTCATGGAGTTGCAAAGAGTCAGACATGACTGAGCGACTGAACTGAACTGAACTGAACTGAAGGATGGGTAGGTGCAAAGCTGGGATGAGAACCAATGCTTTCCTCACCCCAGGAACTCCCAGAATGACTGGGCCAAACAGCCCCTGTTTTGAGGCACGCCCTGTCTGATGGGAGAGACCTGCCCTGAGAAAGCTGTCCGACGGTGGAGATAGAGCCCTGAGTCTGGAAGAGTTCTTAGTTTAATTAGAAAAAAAAGCAAAACACAAGCAAACCAACAAATGGAGAAGACGCATACCAAGACACTTATGAAAGAAATCAGGCCTGGTTGCTGAGGATCCCAGCGGAGCCCTGCAGCTGGCTTTGTTTCACATGAACTTTGCGGCAGCCGTAGGGATGCCTGGTCTTCGGGGCCAGTTGCTCAGGGACCTGGGATGTGGCTGGAGGATGTGGTGAGAGGTGCTGGGACACGAGAGACGAAGAGAGTCAGCTTCAGGGCCAGATCGCCTGGCTTTGTACCTAGTGCCAGCAGCTGCCAAGGGTATGGCTCTGAACATGTTATCTGGCCTCTTGAGTCTCAGCTTCTTTCACCTGTAAAATATGAGGTGGTAGGGCTTCCGATAATTTACATCTGTAGGGACTTCCCTAATGGTCCAATGGCTGAGATTCTGCCCTCCCCACGCAGGGAGCATGGGCTTGATCCCTGGTCAGGGGACTAGATCCCATATGCTGCCACAAAGAGCTCACACGCCATAACTAGAAGTTCCCATGGGCGGCACCTAAGACCTGGCGCAGCCGGATAAACACATATTTAAAAAGCCTCACACCTGCAAAGCATACCTCATCAGAAGGACTGGTGCTGAAGCTGAAACTCCAATACTTTGGCCACCTGATGCGAAGAAGTGACTCACTGGAAAAGACCCTGATGCTGGGAGGGACTAGGGGCAGGAGGAGAAGGGGACGACAGAGGATGAGATGGTTGGATGGCATTACTGACTTGATGGACATGAGTTTGAGCCAAGTCCAGGAGTTGGTGAGGGACAGGGAGGCCTGGCGTGCTGCAGTCCATGGGGTCGCAAAGAGTTGGACACGACTGAGCGACTGAACTAGATACCTGTAAAGTGCTCGGATCAGGCATGTAGTAGTAAATAGTTCTTATTTTGTACTCTCCCCACTTTGCGGCTGGTCAGACAGGCTCAGGGAGGGGCAGAGATTTTTCCAAAGCTCCTCAGTTAGCTGTGGCTGCCCAGGACTTGAACCCAGACCTCGTGATTCCGTGTCGGGTCTTCTTTCCAAGCTGCTCCCCCAGCGTGGCTGTGCTCACCAGTTCCCAGGATCTTCACAACGGCCCTTTGAAGTGGTCCAGGGAGACACGGTACCCCGTTCTGCAGCTGAGGGAAATGAGGCGCAGAGGACTCTGCCGACCTAAAGGCAGGAACCAGCCACATTTTATTCACTGGAGCAGCCCGCCCCCTCCCCGGCCTTGGCCTGGAGTGCATGGTCAGGAGACACTTGTTGGGGGGAGAGATTGGAGCTTGGTATCCCCCGGGTGGAGCTGAGACTCCAACCCAGACCTGTCACCTCCCAGGCCCCATCTGTCTCTCTCAGCCCCACTGCCCATCCTAGAGGCAGACACTTGGATCAGAGTCCTGCCCACGGCCCCCCCGTCTAGTCTGTGAGTCTCGCAGCCTGTCTACCTGAACTGGGGGAGGTTTACGTGAAGACAGCGGTGGTGGTGGGGCCTCTGGGCCCAGACGCTGAGACCTCGTGTCCAGGGCCTTGGGAAACCTCACACCTGGCTGGGGAAGATGACAAACACAGCAGAACACTGTCTGTGACATCCTGTGAATTAATCTGAGCGTCCTGGGCCTCGGGCAGTACAAGCAGTGGCAGCAGGGGGATCTGTCTCCATCCTTGATTAAATCAGAACGCTCTGCCAGCCGGTGCCTGTTAGCACGGCCAGGAAGGGCAGCGAGAGCAGAGGAGATGTGACTGACACGTGAGGGGAGAGGACACGTACCGAGGGTGGGGGTGCAGGGCTGGGCGGGAGCAGGAGGACTTGGGGCCTGGGCTCCGCGGCTGGGCGACAGGGCTGCCCACCATGCGTCCCCCCCGGGGAGGTAAGCTGCCCCTGGGTCTCCCAGGCGAGTATGTGCTAAGCAGGTCCACTTGGGCTCTGCAGACCCCAGAGGTGTTCCCATGTGTGTGGGCAGAGGAGGCCTCTTGCACTGGGTGTTGTCAGCCGAGTAGGAGTCTTCTCGGCTCCTTCCCACCACCGTCGTCCCTGTCTCTGGCCTCCCCATCCCCCGTGCCTGGTTGATTCACGCCTCTGGGCCTCTGCAGGCTCTCCTGTCTGTGCCACCCGGCAAACTCCTGCACATGGTGAAAATAAGCAAGTCCAACTGGGGAGAAAAACCAAGGCTATTTATGCTTAGCTTGCAGTAGCAAGGAAGCAGCCGCTGCCACCTATGTTTCGGCAGAGACTCAAAGGCAGGCAGAGAAGTGGGGAGCTTTATAACAGGGAGAAAAGGGGAGGCTTTAGGATGTCCAGACTGAAGGCTGTTGGCACAGGGAGTCTGCAGATGAGCTGCTCAGAAGCAGGGCAACCTACACCAGCGTTAGTGGTCAGTCTGGCTTCCTCTGGTTGCTCCTAGGGGCCTCCCAGGTGGCGCTAGTGATGAAGAACCCGCCTGCCAATGCAGGACACAGAAGAGATTCAGGTTCGATCCCTGGGTTGGGATGATCCCCTGGGGAAGGGCATGGCACCCCACTTCAGTATTCTTGCTTGGAGAATCCCAAGGATAGAGGAGCCTGGTGGGCTGCAGTCCCTGGGGTCACACCGAGTCAGACACGTGCGCAGTTGTTCCTAGGCTGGAAGTGAGGGCGAGCGTGAGGGAAGCTCCCGGCTGTACGGGGCTGACAGCTTTAAAGCTACTGCTCAGAGTGTCAGCTGGTGCGTGGCAGGCTGGTTTGCCGCCAGGCTGCCTGGGAGCCGGCTGACTTCCGGGCTGTTTGTTCTGCACACAGAGCTGGTTGTGGGGCAGGCCCACAGCAGGTTGTTGCTGCGGGTCAACGTGCTATTTTTGTGTTTGGCCTGGCATTTGTGCAACCAGTCTCTCAACATCCTGCAAGAACAAGACCGAGGGCCACCTCCTCCGGAAGCCTGCTAGAGACTCCACCAAGATCAGTGCGGATGTCCTTCCCCCACGCTCCCAGGCTCTTCCACTCGCATGCAGGCGTCTAGGCTCTTAGTTCAGACAACTAAGGGTTTGAATCCCGTTCTCCCCACTCGGTAGCAGCGTCTGTCCAGAGCAAAGTGACTTAACTGTCTCAGCTTCCTCATCTGTGAGTTGGAGGGTAATGATGGAACCGTCAGGACGATGAGTTGGGATGATAAGCACAGAGTGTTAGGGCACGGCTCTTAGTGGGAGCAGTGAATAGTAATATGAAAGCCGCTCCCTTTGGGGGAGGGGGAGGGCTGACAGCAAGCCTCAGGGTGGATGGGATCGCTTGTTTACAAATCTCTCTTCCCCTTAGACTGGCATTTCCAGGTGCCCTCTTCCCTTCAACCACCCATCCAGCTCCCAGTGTGGCCAGGCTCTGCACAGGCAGCTTGACCTGTTAGCCTCACCTCTACTGAACTGTGAGCTCCTTGAGGGCAAATCGATTTTTATTCATCTCTGTTCTTAATGCCTGGTTCAGGGTCTAGCCAGGAATGGGGGCCAGGGGAGGTCTGATGCATGGGTGACGACGTGAGAGAGTGAACGAATGCCTGCGGTGATCTCTGAACCCCCCGCCACCCTCCTCTCACCCCCCACCCCCGCCGGGCCTGAGCAAGTCCTCCTCTTCCTTGGTTTTGACCGGTGGTGTGTGTGGGGAGGTGGCTGGGACTCACACACCCGGGAAGGCTTATGCTGGGGGAGGGGTCGAGGAAATGGGAGGAGGATGGGGAGGGGCTGGGGGCTTCATCCCAGGGCAGGCTTCGGATAGCTGGAGCTCTGCAGTGATCGCACTTCCGATCGCACCTCCAGAGGCAACGAGTGCCTCTTGACTGAGGGTGCCTAACCAGCATCAGAGGCCATGAACAAAGTCTTTGTTCCATTCAGTCAGTTATGTTTACACGCATTTGTTCATTTATTGAGCACCTCTATATACCAAGTACTGGGATGCACTCCCAGGACAGAAGGGCAAGTCGCCTGGATGGATGACAGATCAGTGAGTCCCAGAGTGCACGGGATGTAGAGTGGGAGCCCCACACACCCGTCCTTGGCCAGAAGTGTCCACGGCCTCTTGCCGACTCTATGTCACCAGACATTTCTGATGGAGTCCACCATTGCTTCCCTCCCAAAAACCACAAAAAAAAGGAAAAAGCCATTCTTGGAAAAATATACCCACAACTACAAAGAAGAATGACTTCTCTGTGGCTCAGACGGTAAAGAATCTGCCTGCCTTGCAGGAGACCCAGGTTCAATCCCTGATCCTCTGGAGCAGGGAATGGCAACCCACTGCAGTATTCTTGCCTGGAGAATCCCACGGACATAGGAGCCTGGCGGGCTACAGTCCATGGGGTTGCAAAGAGTCAGACATGACTGAGCGACTACAAAGAAAGCCAGTTGTCACTGAAACCTCAGAATGTTTGGAAAAGTAAATGTCATCTCAAGGTGCCAAGGGACTGGCTTGCTGAGTCTGGCAGTAAGTAGCCAAATTGTGACTTTAAAGTTTAAAAAAAACACCTTTTTATGGATACAGGACCTAAACCCAGAAAAGAGTGCAAATCATAAGCGTACAGCTGGAAGGATTTTCCTCAGGTGACCGCACCTGTGTAGCCAGCACTCAGATCAAGGAACAGAATGTTGCCCAGAAGCCCCCCTCACATCCCTGCCAGTCAGCCCTCCCGTCTGGGAGGGGAACCAGTTTCACAGAAATGGGGTCGCACAGTCCATACCCGCTCAGTCTGGTTTCTTCCTGACCCCCTGGTTTCTGCTTGACCCCCTGCTGTGTGCAGCTGTGTTTCACTCTTGTGGCTGGGAAGTGTCCTCTCTGTGGGTGGACAGACATCCTCTTATTTGTCTGCTCCATAGTCAGTGGGCATTGGGCAGTTTTTTGGGGACTACTATGAATAGTGTTGCCAAAGGCATGCTGGCCAATGGCTTTTGGGGAATGCAAGCACTCTTGCTGAATGCATACTGGGGAGAGGAATGGCTGGGTCCCAGGGAAGACATCTCGGAGAAGGCGATGGCACCCACTCCAGTACTCTTGCCTGGAGAACCCCAGGGACAGGGGACCCTGCTGGGCTGCAGTCCATGGGGTTGCTGAGAGTCGGACATGACTGAGCGACTTCACTTTCCCTTTTCACTTTCATGCATTGGAGAAGGCAATGGCAACCCACTCCAGTGTTCTTGCCTGGAGAATCCCAGGGTCGGGGGAGCCTGGTGGGCTGCCGTCTGTGGGGTCGCTAAGGGTCGGACACAACTGAAGCGACTGAGCGGCAGCAGCAGACAGCTGATTTACAGAGCTGTGTTAGTCTCGGGTGGACGGCAAAGTGAGCCAGCTACATAGGTCCCTTCCTGGTCAGTTTCTCTCCCCACGCAGCTCATCACCGAGCAGTGAGTAGAGTTCCCTCTGCTATACAGTGAGTCCTTGTTGATCATCTGTTTTAGATCCAGCAGTGTGTGTGTGTGTTAATTCCAAACTCCTACTTCACGCCTTCCCCACCACCTTTCCCCTTCGGTAACCATACGTTTGGTTTTGAAAAAAATGATCTACTTCTTAATCATTTCCACTCAGCAAGCTAATCCTAATTGTCTTCGAGTCAGAAATGCAGGAGAATCTTTAAAAAGGGTTTAGTAGTGAAAAATTCATGTTTTAATTTAGTCTTTCTGGGAAAAAAGCAGCTGCTGTGATGACAGGGCATTTTCTTTGGAGGGCTCTGCTCAAGTCTCTCGGCCATGTTCCTATGGGTTTCTCGACTTCTTACTCGTTGGCAGGAAGAGTTGACCGTCTGGACATGGGCCTTTGTCCAATATTAACACATGCAAGCGCCTTCTCCCTTTCGGCGGGCTGCTTTTCACCTTCTTAATGGTGTCATTCGGTGAACAGACGTTCTTGATGTTCCTATAGTCTGCTTTATAATTGTTTATTTTATGGTTAGTACATTTCGTGACAGGTTGAAGAAATTATGCCTGCGTCCAGGTCACAGACGTGGTCTTTCCCTTTCCTGTAAAGGCTTTATTGTTTTCCCTTTCGCCCCTAGAGCTGCAGTCCACGCAGATGACAGTGCACAGTGTGAGGAAGGGTTTCAGAACCACTTTTTTAAAAACTCAGTTCTATTTGCTTCTGTTTACTTGTGGCTCCGCCTGTTCCTTCTCGCCGCGCAGACTTTTCTCCAGTGGTGGTGCGCGGGCTTCTCCCCGCGGCGCTTCTCCTGTTTCACTGGCTCGCGGGCACTGGGCCTCCAGCAGCTGGGCTCCCGGGCCCTAGAGCGCAGGCGCAGTGCTTGTGGCGCGCGGGCCCGGTTGCTCCGCGGCACGTGGGGTCCTCGCAGCTCAGGGATGGAACCCGCGTCGCCTGCCTTGGCAGGTGGATTCTTCACCACTGGGCTGCCAGGGAAGCCCAAGAATCACTTCTTTTCCGTGCGGATTCCCAGTGGTGCCAATGCTGTTCACTGCTGGGGAGGGAGTGGGGGCGGTGTTTGCAGAAACAGTGGGGTTAGGGGAGCGGGGTGAGCAGGTGAGGGCGCCTTTCCCCCAGTTAGAGAGCGGTTGTCTGGGGGCCTCTGTCCCGCGATGCCGCTCTCCTAGACCCGGCCCTAGGGGTGGTCCTCACCCGCTCCTTGTCAGAAGCCCTGCAGGAGGCTGCTCCCGACCGCTAATAGCAGCCGGCCCGGCCCCGCCCACGCGGAAGCCTGACTGCCCGGAGCTCTGAGGAGCTGGCTGGTGAGGGTCCCCTGCGAGCGCCCCTTCCTGGACAACACGCGGCTCTTATCCTCTCATTTCTTCGTCGGTTTATCCCCCATCCTCCTCTTTTTTCACCTTCGTCTCCCTCACTTCACTTCCTTCCTCCCTCCTTTTCTTCTATTTTCCTTCATTCCACGGGCGCCTTTATGTAAAATCCCAACCCCCCAGCCCCCATTTCCTTCTTCAGCCCCTTGTTAGTGTTTAGAACCACCTTATGTCATGTGCATTTTCCATGCACGTTGTTGCTGTTTGGTCACTAAGCCAAGTCCAACTCTTTGCGACCCCACGGACTGTAGCCCGCCAGGCGCCTCTGTCCATGGGACTTCCTGGGCAAGAATACTGGAGTGAGCTCCCATTTCCTTCTCCAGGGGATCCTCCCAATCCAGGGGTCGAACTCACATCTCCCGCGCTGCAGGCCGATTCTTCACTGAGCCGCCAGGGGACCCGTCCATCCACATATACTTTTCGCTTGATCTTTACTGAGGCTTTACTTATACACAGTAAAACGTGCAGATCTGACGCGCGTGGTTTGAAAAGCCTGGGCGTATGTATGCAACCGTGTTATCGCCTCCCCAATCAAGATACGCAACATTTTCGCCACCCCGGAAAGCTCCCTCGCGCCCCTTCCAGCCGGTGCCCCCACCAGCGGCGGCCGCTGCTCTGCTCCCGATCACTACGGATCAGTCGTGGCTGCTCTCCAGCGTCACATAAATGGAATCCTACAGCCGCTCTGTGTGTTTTCACTTATTTATCTTGTTCACTGTCTGTCTCCCCGACTAAACCTGTAGGAGTGATTGTTTGTCTGTCTTGCTCATTGCTGAGTCCCTTGCTTCTAGAATAGT
>SJYA01000238.1:138246-150809 GCA_006410615.1 Neotragus moschatus | reverse complement strand
GTCCTTGGCCAGAAGTGTCCACGGCCTCTTGCCGACTCTATGTCACCAGACATTTCTGATGGAGTCCACCATTGCTTCCCTCCCAAAAACCACAAAAAAAAGGAAAAAGCCATTCTTGGAAAAATATACCCACAACTACAAAGAAGAATGACTTCTCTGTGGCTCAGACGGTAAAGAATCTGCCTGCCTTGCAGGAGACCCAGGTTCAATCCCTGATCCTCTGGAGCAGGGAATGGCAACCCACTGCAGTATTCTTGCCTGGAGAATCCCACGGACATAGGAGCCTGGCGGGCTACAGTCCATGGGGTTGCAAAGAGTCAGACATGACTGAGCGACTACAAAGAAAGCCAGTTGTCACTGAAACCTCAGAATGTTTGGAAAAGTAAATGTCATCTCAAGGTGCCAAGGGACTGGCTTGCTGAGTCTGGCAGTAAGTAGCCAAATTGTGACTTTAAAGTTTAAAAAAAACACCTTTTTATGGATACAGGACCTAAACCCAGAAAAGAGTGCAAATCATAAGCGTACGGCTGGAAGGATTTTCCTCAGGTGACCGCACCTGTGTAGCCAGCACTCAGATCAAGGAACAGAATGTTGCCCAGAAGCCCCCCTCACGTCCCTGCCAGTCAGCCCTCCCGTCTGGGAGGGGAACCAGTTTCACAGAAATGGGGTCGCACAGTCCATACCCGCTCAGTCTGGTTTCTTCCTGACCCCCTGGTTTCTGCTTGACCCCCTGCTGTGTGCAGCTGTGTTTCACTCTTGTGGCTGGGAAGTGTCCTCTCTGTGGGTGGACAGACATCCTCTTATTTGTCTGCTCCATAGTCAGTGGGCATTGGGCAGTTTTTTGGGGACTACTATGAATAGTGTTGCCAAAGGCATGCTGGCCAATGGCTTTTGGGGAATGCAAGCACTCTTGCTGAATGCATACTGGGGAGAGGAATGGCTGGGTCCCAGGGAAGACATCTCGGAGAAGGCGATGGCACCCACTCCAGTACTCTTGCCTGGAGAACCCCAGGGACAGGGGACCCTGCTGGGCTGCAGTCCATGGGGTTGCTGAGAGTCGGACATGACTGAGCGACTTCACTTTCCCTTTTCACTTTCATGCATTGGAGAAGGCAATGGCAACCCACTCCAGTGTTCTTGCCTGGAGAATCCCAGGGTCGGGGGAGCCTGGTGGGCTGCCGTCTGTGGGGTCGCTAAGGGTCGGACACAACTGAAGCGACTGAGCGGCAGCAGCAGACAGCTGATTTACAGAGCTGTGTTAGTCTCGGGTGGACAGCAAAGTGAGCCAGCTACACATACATAGGTCCCTTCCTGGTCAGTTTCTCTTCCCACGCAGCTCATCACTGAGCAGTGAGTAGAGTTCCCTCTGCTATACAGTGGGTCCTTGTTGATCATCTGTTTTAGATCCAGCAGTGTGTGTGTGTGTTAATTCCAAACTCCTACTTCACGCCTTCCCCACCACCTTTCCCCTTCGGTAACCATACGTTTGGTTTTGAAAAAAATGATCTACTTCTTAATCATTTCCACTCAGCAAGCTAATCCTAATTGTCTTCGAGTCAGAAATGCAGGAGAATCTTTAAAAAGGGTTTAGTAGTGAAAAATTCATGTTTTAATTTAGTCTTCCTGGGAAAAAAGCAGCTGCTGTGATGACAGGGCATTTTCTTTGGAGAGCTCTGCTCAAGTCTCTCGGCCATGTTCCTATGGGTTTCTCGACTTCTTACTCGTTGGCAGGAAGAGTTGACCGTCTGGACATGGGCCTTTGTCCAATATTAACACATGCAAGCGCCTTCTCCCTTTCGGCGGGCTGCTTTTCAGCTTCTTAATGGTGTCATTCGGTGAACAGACGTTCTTGATGTTCCTATAGTCTGCTTTATAATTGTTTATTTTATGGTTAGTACATTTCGTGACAGGTTGAAGAAATTATGCCTGCGTCCAGGTCACAGACGTGGTCTTTCCCTTTCCTGTAAAGGCTTTATTGTTTTCCCTTTCGCCCCTAGAGCTGCAGTCCACGCAGATGACAGTGCACAGTGTGAGGAAGGGTTTCAGAACCACTTTTTTAAAAACTCAGTTCTATTTGCTTCTGTTTACTTGTGGCTCCGCCTGTTCCTTCTCGCCGCGCAGACTTTTCTCCAGTGGTGGTGCGCGGGCTTCTCCCCGCGGCGCTTCTCCTGTTTCACTGGCTCGCGGGCACTGGGCCTCCAGCAGCTGGGCTCCCGGGCCCTAGA
Source organism: Neotragus moschatus (assembly GCA_006410615.1). Classification (NCBI taxonomy): domain Eukaryota; kingdom Metazoa; phylum Chordata; class Mammalia; order Artiodactyla; family Bovidae; genus Neotragus; species Neotragus moschatus. Next base: position 148,584 of record SJYA01000238.1, on the reverse strand, counting down.
GCGCAGGCGCAGTGCTTGTGGCGCGTGGGCCCGGTTGCTCCGCGGCACGTGGGGTCCTCGCAGCTCAGGGATGGAACCCGCGTCGCCTGCCTTGGCAGGTGGATTCTTCACCACTGGGCTGCCAGGGAAGCCCAAGAATCACTTCTTTTCCGTGCGGATTCCCAGTGGTGCCAATGCTGTTCACTGCTGGGGAGGGAGTGGGGGCGGTGTTTGCAGAAACAGTGGGGTTAGGGGAGCGGGGTGAGCAGGTGAGGGCGCCTTTCCCCCAGTTAGAGAGCGGTTGTCTGGGGGCCTCTGTCCCGCGATGCCGCTCTCCTAGACCCGGCCCTAGGGGTGGTCCTCACCCGCTCCTTGTCAGAAGCCCTGCAGGAGGCTGCTCCCGACCGCTAATAGCAGCCGGCCCGGCCCCGCCCACGCGGAAGCCTGACTGCCCGGAGCTCTGAGGAGCTGGCTGGTGAGGGTCCCCTGCGAGCGCCCCTTCCTGGACAACACGCGGCTCTTATCCTCTCATTTCTTCGTCGGTTTATCCCCCATCCTCCTCTTTTTTCACCTTCGTCTCCCTCACTTCACTTCCTTCCTCCCTCCTTTTCTTCTATTTTCCTTCATTCCACGGGCGCCTTTATGTAAAATCCCAACCCCCCAGCCCCCATTTCCTTCTTCAGCCCCTTGTTAGTGTTTAGAACCACCTTATGTCATGTGCATTTTCCATGCACGTTGTTGCTGTTTGGTCACTAAGCCAAGTCCAACTCTTTGCGACCCCACGGACTGTAGCCCGCCAGGCGCCTCTGTCCATGGGACTTCCTGGGCAAGAATACTGGAGTGAGCTCCCATTTCCTTCTCCAGGGGATCCTCCCAATCCAGGGGTCGAACTCACATCTCCCGCGCTGCAGGCCGATTCTTCACTGAGCCGCCAGGGGACCCGCCCATCCACATATACTTTTCGCTTGATCTTTACTGAGGCTTTACTTATACACAGTAAAACGTGCAGATCTGACGCGCGTGGTTTGAAAAGCCTGGGCGTATGTATGCAACCGTGTTATCGCCTCCCCAATCAAGATACGCAACATTTTCGCCACCCCGGAAAGCTCCCTCGCGCCCCTTCCAGCCGGTGCCCCCACCAGCGGCGGCCGCTGCTCTGCTCCCGATCACTACGGATCAGTCGTGGCTGCTCTCCAGCGTCACATAAATGGAATCCTACAGCCGCTCTGTGTGTTTTCACTTATTTATCTTGTTCACTGTCTGTCTCCCCGACTAAACCTGTAGGAGTGATTGTTTGTCTGTCTTGCTCATTGCTGAGTCCCTTGCTTCTAGAATAGTACCTGGCAGACACTTGGTAACGTATTTGTTGAATAAAGAAGTAAATGTATAAGTAACGTTACGTGGTTGCCCTGTCCCTGACCCGTTTGCTCATTTTTTCTCTAATAGGAGTCAGGATGAAGGCAAGCGAGGGAGCCCCGGAGTCAGACTGCACCCTGGCTTCACTACCCATCTGCTCTCTGAACTGGAGAAGTTGCCTCATTTTCTTCGTTTTTTAAATGGGGAATGTAAATGGTTCTACCTCAAAGGGTAGAGATCTTACTCTTAGGGTAGGATCGTAGGAGCCGATACATATGTAAAATGATTTAGTAAGCTTTCGTTAAATGTTAATGATCATAGTTAATTGATTAATCAACTATTTGTTAACATACCCTTAGAGGTTATCCAGGTTATTCACTCATTTACTTGTGAAACAAATATTTATTAATGACTTGCCTGGTGACACACATTGGTGTTATAACGATGAATTAGTCTAAGTCTCTCCTTCATGGGGTCTGGCATCTTGGTGAGAGAGTGTATTAGTTGGGGTACAGGCTAAGCTACTAGAAAAAAAAAACCAGCAATACAGTTGCTTAAATAACTTAGTTTTTGTTTTCTCCTTTAAATTTTTTTTTTACCTTGAGAAATACTCCAGAAATAAGTGGTTCAGCCCTGCTAGGGCAACTCTGCCATCCTTAGCATGTGACTTTTACCTCTGGGTCCATAATGGTTGCTGCAGCTTCTGCCATCTCATCTGCAACCCACCAACTAGGAAATGGGAAAGGGCAAGGGTAGTACCTGTTCTTGCCTTTTAAAGCATGACCCAGAAAGGTTCAAAGTCATTTTTATTCACATCCCATTGACCAGAATTAACTTGTGTGACAAGAGCTCACCACAAGGAGGTCTTGGAAAGAGAATCTCTAGCTGAAATTTCTAAGAACTGGGGAACTAGTGGTTTGGGGTGCCAACTCCGTATCCCCCAGGTAAACCGGGCTTCTTGTGGGGTAGTTTGTGGTGTTTCAAAGCAAGAACTGCCGGATTTAGCAAATAAAAATAGAGAATGTCCAGTCAGTTTGAATTACAGGTAAACAACATTTGAGACACACTCATATTGAAAGTAATTCAGTGTTTATCTGAAATACTATATTTGATCGGTAATTCCTGTTCAAGACTCTACCTTGGGTAGGGCCCACACCAGTCTTGTCTGGGTCTCTCAGTCCATTCTAGCTCTGCCCCCAAAGCCCATGGGACAGTTAAGTCGCCCAGGAGCGCTGAACACTGCAGAGGATGCGGAAAACCCCGGCGATGGGGCGCCAGCTCCTCGGGGCACAGCCGTCAGGACAGGCAGCTGCCTCTTTCCGTGAACGTGCAGTAAACAGAAGCCCGTGGTTCGTCACGCGGGACAGCTGGTCCAGGCAGGCTAGAGGTGCCCATCCCAGACGCCTCATCACACTGAGCTGAGGTCTGCCTGAGGAAACTTCTTAGCCTTGCACTCGGGGTTTTCATGCGGTGCTGAGCAAGGTCCAATCCCTAGAAGCACCCTGGTGGCTTAGTCCCTAAGTCCTGTCCGACTCTTTGCGACTCCATGAACTGTAGCCCCAGGCTCCTCTGTCCATGGGATTTCCCAGAAGCACCCTAGCTCTGGTTCAAATCCCCAGTATGCTCCTTCCTAGCTGTGTGACCTTGGGCAAACCACTTTACCTCTCCAAGCCTGGGTGTTCCCGCCTATAAGATGGGGCTCAAGGGAGAGCCCACTTCCGAGCGTGCTGGTGAAGGGCGAGTGGGACGGTGGCCACGCAGTGCTCCTGGCGCACGCTCGTCCTGCAAACTGAGGTCTGGACTCACACTTCCTGTCTGCTTCTCCTGGCTGTTTGCTGAGCCTTTAAGGGAACAAAGGATTGGGATGGTTATGCAGGAGGCTTCAGCAGGCTCGCAGCAGGGTGGAGTGAGAGCAGATATGTCAACGGGGCAGGGATCATACCCCTGGCCTCCCGAAGGCTCCGGCAGCCCCAGGCTGGGCTTGGTGCCGACCCGGCTGGGGACAGCGGGGCCAGCAGGACCCTGGAGGCCGGCGCGCTGCTCTCCTTGTCCCCGAGCCCCTGCACCTCGGTGCCCTCTCTCCCAGTTCGGGGCGCGCCTGGTCCCCGCGCCCTGCTGCGTCCCAGCGCACCACGGCCACGGCTACGCTGTGGAATTTCCAATTTTCAGTTAATGTGTGGGTCGTGACAGAGGCTCAGAGGCCCTGGTCAGACATAATGGCAGAAGAATTGTAAGTGTCGCCCCGGCGAATGGCAATGAGTGAGGGCGGGGAGGGGACGCTCTCCATCGGCGGTGTGCGGGCCCGGGAATACATTTTCTCCCCGAGTGTGTCGCATTAAATTTCCAGAGGTGCCGGGACTCCAGGTACATGTCATTAGTAACAGTTTGGGTGATAATGAACCCTTTTATTTCTTTTCCTCACAGCTCATGAATACATAACAAGGCCCTGCTCAGGCGCATCTGGCCGGCCGAGCCTCTGCCGCCTAATCTCATCGGCTCCAATATCCAGGCAGCCCAGCTGGGGCCTGCCTTAAAGGAGCCGCCTGCCCGTTCCTGTCTGGGGATGCCCAGCCAGGCGGCTGAGGGGCTGAGCCCTGGCCGAGAGTCTAGCGCCCCTGCAACCCACGACCTGGAGGAGGGTGGCAGAGTCGGGTGAGGAAGGGGCACCGGATGCTGACTCAGTGGTGAGCGTCACGCAGGGGATCGGCAGGGGCTCAACAACGCTGCTTCCTGCGCAGTGACTGCCTGGCTGGGGGCAAGCTATCTGAAGGCTTTCTGTGGACTCCCTCATGCATAGCGAGCCGTTTTACCAGGTGGCCTTGTGAGGTTATGGCCCCATTTTACAGCTGGAGAAACTGAGGTCTCACAGCATGCGGGTTTCATCTCTGGCTTAGCAAGGCAGGCCAAGGCAGAGCCCAGCTGGCCGTGATTTAGGCAGGTTCCCGGGCAAGGACATTTTATCAAGTGATTCTTGGCTTTATAACATGTTGCCTTCCAAGAATTCAGCTTCTGTGTTCATTGTGAATCTGTGTAGTTTCATCACTTTGCTGAGCAAATGTTTGGTGGAAGCACAAGGGGCTAGTTTTTTAAATGGTTTCCCCATGCCAATGCAGGGGACACAGGTTCAGTCCCTGACCCAGGACGATCCCACGTGCCGTGGAGCAGCTGAGCCCATGTGCCACTCAGTTGGCCCGTGTGCCATTACTGAAGCCATGGCAACCCCAACAAAGAGTAGCCCCCACTCAGAAGCAAAGACTCGGCACAGTGAAAAATAAATAAAAGTACGAAAGAAACCTGCTGCAGTTATTTCACAGGTGAGAGACAAGCAGAGAGAGAAGGGGGTTGTAAAAATTGCACAAGTAGTTAGAAACGAGGCTCCCACTTGACACTGGGATCCTGGTATCTCATTTCTCAAACAGTTTAATGATCAGTTTTGGCCTTCAGGCAACTCCTTATTTTTCCATTGGCTAATATCATTTCCTAACTACTTATACCCACCATTCCTCTGACTCATATCCAANCCCCGCTCTGGCCCACCCTGCTTTCCTCAGTACGCCTGTCAGGTCCTCACATGCTTTCTTTCACCCCACGTCGTGTTTGTTCACAGCTCCCCCGGGATGCGAGCTCTGTAAGAGCAGGGACTTTGGGCTCCGCTGGATCTTCAGTACCAAGGACAGTGCCCGGCACACAGTAGGGCATCAGCCCACACGTGCAGAACAGTGAACCAGGTTCCGCCCCAGCCACGGCCACTCAAGGCTGGGTGGACCCTGGCCTCCACGGGCCTCAGGAAGAAAGACTTCCAGGGTGGCAGGCCTCCAGGTCAGTGTGTGGCCTTGCATCTGGGGCTCTCTGGGAGTCTCGGGTGTTGTCAGGCCTGGGTGGCCTCCTGGACACTGTGTTGGATGGAGCAGGAGTGTGGAGGGAAAGGGCAGAGGCTGAGATGACAGTGCCCTAGTGATGGCCAGGGTCTCAGCTCCCTAATGGTTCCTCCTCAGGGAAGAGGCAACTGCCCCCCACCCCAGAGCCACAGAACCCTAATATCATGCTGGGACCCAGGCCAGGACAACCATCTACTGAAGGCTTGCCATCTGCCAAGCAACACTGCAAGTATACTGAAAACAGTAAAACACACTTAACAGGCGAGTTGGGTAGGTATCACCATGTACCCCCTCATGGAAGGAAACAGGCGCAGAGAGCATAGGCAACCTGCCCAGGAGCACACAGCAGCGGTGGCAGAGGTGGGGTTTGAACCCACCCTCTGGCTTCTGTATGAAGCTTCTTAACTATGACTCTTCTGCCATTCTGACAGAACTTCATAGAAAGGCAGACAGCGTCATGAGGACCCTCTCTGCAAAGCCAGCCAACCCATCTTTCTGGACCCATGAACACTAAGACACTCCCTATGACTCCACTTCTAAATCGGAGCCGAGTTGGGGTGAAGTCTTGGACGGACCAGGGGCTGGGGGACACCGTGTGCCGTGTGGGCCCTGCAGTCAGGCAGACCTGGGTTGGAGTCTTGGGTCTGCTACCTAGAGCTGTGTGAACTGGAGCAAGCCACTTTACCTCTCTGTGCCCGGCTGCCTCGCTGTTAAACGGGGATGGTACAGAACGACCTCATAGGGATCTGGGGAGGCCCAACGTGCCAACATGTAGCGCTTTTAGGACAGTGACCGTGATGCTCAATGAAGATTAGGTTTTTCTAGAAGAAGCGTGAGGAGAGGTGGGGTGGCCCTCTGGTTACAGCCCCACCGTGGCCTCGTCACAGTGGTCATCCGCCACGACCTCTTCCCTCACCATTTCCACTGCCCTCACCTCCAGCACCTTCAGGGTGACCGCCCTTATCAGGCCCTGACCAGATATGTATCCGTTAACTACCTACTGTGTGCCAAGTCCTGGGGCTGACTCCTCTGTGTATTACCTCATGCAAGGCTTGCAAAAACCCTGAGGGGAAGGCATCACTTTTCCTATTTGATAGACAAGGAAACCGGCTCAGAGAAGTTAAGCAATCTGCCCAAGGTCACACAGCGGGTACAAGGAAGAGCCTGGATGCAAAACCAGGGTCTCACTCCAAAACCCGTGATCTTAACCATGATCTAGCATGGCCTCCCTTCCACCACCCCCTCTCTGCCTCCTGCCCCTGAACGTCTCCTGGGCTAAGAAGCCTTCCCAGATTAAAGAACAGAGGGGGAGTTAACACCCCACCCCCTTGCTGTCACCTGACCCACTTGCCCATGGTCTGAGGTGTGTCTTGCACAGACTCTGAGCGTTCGCTTTCAGGGCCGTGACTGGGAGCTGAGCGTCTGGATGGCAGGCACAGCCCATGGAGGCTCAGGGAGGCCAGGAGGCGTATGTCAGAGCCTCGCGTCCAGCCCTGACCCTTAAGGTGCCAGAGCCCTTTACCTGAACCTCACCACTGGCTTTGCCATCTCCGCCGCGCACTTGCGGGGAGGCGGTGTGATCGATGGGCTCACCCTGAGAGAACGGAGAAGTCCTCAACCCAGGCCCCAGCTCAGCCACTTACTCGCTTATATGGGCCTTCTGGCCAATGGCCCCTTTGTGACTCAGTTTCCCCATTTAAAACGGGCACAATAATACCACTTCCTGTGCAGGCGCCACGTGTGCTCGGAGCTGCGGTCTGCACTTGGAAGATCTCAGTAAACACCAAGCTAAAATGATAGTAAGTGTTAGCTTACTTCCTTCTCTTCAGGTATCCCTGCCCTGAGGCCCGTGCTGTCAGGGCCCTGTCTACACTGCACTTGCTTGCCTGCCTTGCCACTCTTTGACCTGTTTCATGAGCATTGCCCGGTGAGTCTCCTGAGGTCACACCTCTGATCCTGTCAATGCCGTCTCCAGGAACCTTCCGTGACTCTCTATTGTCTCCAAGACGAAGACCTAACCAGTCACCCTGGTGCTCACACCCTTCACAAGCAGTCCTCAGCCTCCCGGTCCTAGCGGACCTTCACACGGCCCCAGGCAGCCCTCCACTCCCCACAGGCACCTACCCAGCACGCGGTCCGTCCTGCCTCGGTGGCGGGCCTCTTGCTGAATCCCCTGCCTGCGATGCCTTCTCCCCCTTCCAGCTTGAGACTCACCTCCTCCAGGAAGTGGTCCCTTAACCTGAACCCCCTGAGCCTCTGCTTTCTCATCGGTCCACTGTGCCCGCTTTGGGGGTTTCCATGACAACTGGATGTTCTCCTAGCACGAAAGGACTTTGAAAACCATCATTATGGGGCGTCCTCTCCTGACCCCTCTCCAGTTGCCCAGCACACAGCAGCGCACGCCGAGGAACAGCCTTGAACAGCAGTGAAGCCCCTCGGATGCTCTCTGGCAAGGACCCCCGCCTGCGCCCTGCACAACCTCTCCCGGCCTCGTTGTTGACTTTGGCACGTGGCCCTCACCTGGGCTGCCGTGACTGGCCTGGAATTTCAAGCTGAATTTGATTTGACCTGTTCCGCGGGGCTGGCCCCTAAACCAAACCATATTCCTGCTGAGGCCCCAGTGCCCAGTGCTCCCTGGGGAGCTGGGGATGGAGCCTGGCTGGGCCATCGCCTGGGGTCACCTTCACCAAGCCCTGCCCAGCGCTCCCTCCTGAACTAATTCCATAATCCTACCTCCTGCCTGGCCCCGGCGGCTCAGGAAGGCTTCTCTGGCCGGCTCTGATCCCACCTTCCTGCTCAGCCTGGGCCTGCAGCCCCTCAGCCCCTCAGCAGCCCACTCGAGGGCCCCGCTGAGGTTCTGAAACTCATTTAGGCCCTGCACTCTGCTGCCTTAGCACCCCCACCCCGAGACCCCCAGCCAGGCCTGGTAACAGGATCCAGATGTGCCCTCCCCTGTCCCCAGGGTCCCTGTGATAATCCGTGACAGTCGGGGGGCCAGCTGGGGCCGGCGCAGCTGCTGGGAGAGAGGATGGATGTGGGGTATGCGGCCCAGGGCCCAGGGTCCATGGGGGGATGAACACACACCCCAGCCCAGGCAGCCCTGGTCCAAGCAGCTCTGCCCTCCTCCAGAAAGCATCCTCATCTCTCCAGGGGAGGATCGAAGTGCTGGGTGGCCTTGGGTGGGTTGTGGGCCTCTCTGAGCCTCACCTGCCTGCTGAATCAGCTCTGATTTCACTGAATTGCTCTGCACGGGGGAAGGGCTGTTTTGGCGCAGGGGACTGGCACATAGTAGGTACTCACGAAAGAGTCTCGGGGAAGCCACGGCATCACTTGGAACTTACTTCTTCATCTATAAAATGGAGGTAACAGTGTCTGCCTTTCAGGGATTCAGGGAGAACAAGCTCAGAACAGGGGTCCAGCCAATGGCAAGTGCTTGCCTCTCACCTCCCAGGCTCCCTGGCCGCGCCCACGAGGCAGAGGGAGGGGCCGGCCGTCGCCTGCAGTCTGTGTTAGTGGTCCTTCATCCATAGGAATTCAGGTCAGGAGGACCTGGCTTCCATCCCAAGGTCTACCTCCAGTCAAGTCCCTTCCCCCGAGGGCCTCCGCTTCCTATCTGAAACATAAGACTTCTTCCAAGCATCTTGGAGACATAGTTGATGCTCCACAGATGTCTGTTGGATGACCCTCAGGATGCCGCCGGCCTTTTCTCTCTTCCTCCTTTCTGCGCCCACCCCCCAGGTCTGACTCACTTTCCCCAGACTCTCATGGGCACCCCCACTCAGCAGAGGAGGGGCTGAGGGCCTGCTGACAGGTCAGGAGGACAGCCCTAGAGGGACCTCCTGGCCTTCCCAGACTCCCTGTGGGAGACGCCAGGGGACAGGGTGGGAGGCTGAACTTTGGGTCCCTCAGCCTCTTTGTGCCACAGATTGCTCCTTGGAAACAGAGTAGTNCACTCAGCAGAGGAGGGGCTGAGGGCCTGCTGACAGGTCAGGAGGACAGCCCTAGAGGGACCTCCTGGCCTTCCCAGACTCCCTGTGGGAGACGCCAGGGGACAGGGTGGGAGGCTGAACTTTGGGTCCCTCAGCCTCTTTGTGCCACAGATTGCTCCTTGGAAACAGAGTAGTTACCACGACCCGAGGCCTCTCAGGGGTCTGGCACCACACCAGGGCACTTACAAGTCTGCTCTCCTCTTATCTGGATCAGGGATGCTCAGAGAGGTTGGCAGTAGCTGGGAATGGGTAAGAAATGCACATTGCCCAGCTCTGCCCTTGACCCGTTGACTCTCAGGGTCTGGAGGTGGGGCCCAGCCATCTGCGTCTTGACAGGCCCTCCTGGTGATGCTTGCTGGTAACTCGAGCAGAACCGCAGACCCACATACTCCTCCTCCTCTTTCTGGCTCCAGGCTCTTCTTGTCCACAGTTCCTCAGAGGCGTCCTTTAACAAGCCCCTTCCTCTAGGGAACTGCAGAGGATGAGATGGTTGGATGGCATCTCCAACTCCATGGACATGAGTTTGAGCAAGCTCCAGGAGATGGTGAAAGACGGTGTGCTGCAGTCCATGGGGTGGCGAAGAGTCGGACACGACTGAGCGACTGAACAACGACAACAACCCTCTCCTCGAGACCTCTGCTCCCAGGGTCTCCAGGGCTACTGACTGCTCTTCTCTGGTCTGGAGTCAGCGGCCTTTGGCCACACAAGGCCCTTGCAGAGAGACGCCTTGCCCAGATGTGTCCCTAGCGCATCCCCATCTGCACGGCGTGTACTCTGCTCTTTAAGAGGGGTCTGCCACCAGCCCGCCTCTGTCATACATGGGCAACTGCCTGGCAGCCATCAACATACCAACCCCGGCCCATCACGTGTGACCTGGTGAAAGGAAGCGATTTAAAGCACCCGTAGTCTGAGTTTCTTAACCTCTCTGGGTCTGTTTTTCTCATATTTAAGACAGAGATAGCAATACCAGTTTCTAGGATGATTCCAAGAATTAAAGATGTTAGTATGAGCAAAGCTTAGAACAGTACCTGCCATGTAGCGTGTACCGTATATGTGCTAGAAATTACGGCTCTCTGTCCTGTCCACGCCCACGTTCCCTGTCCCCGCCCCCCGGGTCCTGTCCCCGCCCCCTAGGC
>SJYA01000238.1:127660-138086 GCA_006410615.1 Neotragus moschatus | reverse complement strand
TGTCCTTTCCACGCCCCCCTGGATCCTGTCCATGCCCCCGGGTCTTGTCCACGCTCCCATGTCCTGTCCCCGCCCCCTGGGTCCTGTCCACGCCCCCTGGGTCCTGTCCATGCCCCCGGGTCCTGTCCACGCTCCCATGTCCTGTCCACGCCCCCGTGTCCAGTCCATGGTCCCTGTATCCTGTCCCCGCCCACTGTGTCCTGTCCACACCCCCAAGTCTTCCCTGCTTCCCAGCAGCCAGACTGGGCTACTATGACTCCCTGAACCTGTTGTTTTTTTCTGTATCCCCATTCCTTTGCACAGGCTGTGGTCTCTGGAGTGTTTTTTGCTCTTTACCTGGAATTGCCCCTGCTTGCCCTCCCTTCCCACTCCTGTGAGTGATGGTTCTCCACTCACAGCCTGGTCGTCTTAGCTGTCCTCCTCACCCATCTCCCCGTCAACACACGCTCTGAGCCTTCCCTCCAAGTGCTCAGTTCCTGGGCTCTTAAATGCACTTGATTTCTGTCTTCTCTCCTAAGAGGTAAGTTCCTTAAAAGCAGAGTCTGGGTCTTATTTACCTCCATATTGTGGCCGGCTTTTAATGGGTGTTTAATAAATGCTTGTGGAGTAAAGATTAGAAGTGAATTTTAAAAGATGCATTAGACTTACAGGGACTAAGAAATGAAGATCTTTCAAATATAGGTAGTGAGACAGGGAGGAAAATATGGACGGTGAGAGCCCGTATAATCACCCTCCCCAAATTGCATCTCTGTGTATACATGTTGAATGCCGGACTTCCCTGGTGGTCCAGGGTAGGGAATCTGTCCGACAATGCAGGGGACATGGGTTCAATCCCTGGTCCAGGAAGATTCCCCAACAGAGTCTGCCAGCTGCAACTACTGAAGCCCTCACTCTCGAGCCAGCGCTCTGCAACAGAAAAACTTCTGCAATGAGACGCCTATGCGCCGAAATGGAGAGCAGCCGCCGCTTGCTGCAACTGGAGAAACCCCATGCGCCTCCGTGAAGACCTGGTGCGGCCAAAAATAAATAAAGACATTTTTCAAAAGTATTAAAAAATTATGTGGAATGCTTAGGAATCTGGAAGAGTGAACACCAAAGTCATAACAGGCACGGACTTGGGCAAGGAGATGAATTTCAATAGCGAATGAAGGGATCTCTGATGCCTTGTCTTGTTTGAATTATTATGGAAAAATGAACTAAGTGTTAGCTTGTGTGTTTAAAGACAAAACAGTTCTCCTCCTCCTGTAAAAAGGCTGACATGGAACCCTGGCCTCACTCTGCTGCAGACTCAAGCTGGACGGGTCATGCCAAGCCTTTTCTGCCACAGGGCCTTTGCACTCCCCATTCTTTCTGCCCAGAATGCCTTTCCCCAGGTGGCTGTCTTCTCTGCATTGTTCAGGTATCTGTAAGTGCAGGCTCCTCAGAGGCTTCCAGTGCAGCCCTGTCATCCCTTCCCAGAGCCCTCTGCTTCTTCTTCTTCTTCTTTTTTTTTTGCCGTGTTTAGCACACCTACAGTTATTATTGCTCATCTTTGCTTGCTCGGTTACTTGCTCTCTGTCTCTGCTTACCGGGACAGGAGCCCTCTGAGGTCAAGGACTGTGACGGCATCTTCCTGCTGTGCCTCAGTGCCCAGTGCAACTCTGGGCTATAGTGAGAGCTCATGTGAACGTTGCTGAGCTAATAAAATCCTCTTTAATTTTTTTTTTGGGGGGGGTCCAGAGTTCTTAAGCTTTTGAAGTTTCTCTCTCTCCTCTTATCTTCTCTAGTTCAAACCTTGACCATCATATACTCACCTGCCCTAGGAGCTCCGAGGGTCTCACTAACTCAGGCTCCTTTAAAGAACCGCCCAATGGTCCATATAAGGTTTACAGGCAACCACAGCGATGAAATTCAAACCTAATCCTGCGAAGCCCCAACGCTCCTCAGAAGAGATGGTTCAGAGCCTGTTCTGTCCAGCGCGTGGCTGGTGATGACAGCGTATCTGTGCTTTCAAGACCCATATAGTCTTCATTTTCCTTAAGTATCAGAAATTTTAGCTGTTGACTCAGACATCTACCTAATTCAAACTTCAAAAGCACAAAGACATCTCTCCCTGTTGCCCCTTCTACGTGGCAACCTGTGTAACCAGCTTTTCATGTGCTGCCCGAGATTTTTTCCTATATGTTCTAGCAAGGGCAGACATATATGTTCTAGCTTTCCTCTTTCGTACACACGCAAGTGGTGATCTATCATACACAAATGCATTGTTCTGCATTTTTTTTAACCTAATGGAAGACCTTGGAGATCTTTCCATGGTGAATAACTAAAGGGCATCCACATATTTCCTTACGGCAGCGGAGAAAGGAGAATGCTTCCTTATATGCAGCGGTCCAGTTGGTGTTTGCCAGGCTCCTACTTAGTGAGTGAGCTTAGAGGTTGTGAAGGTCAGGGGACCAGGGTTTGAGTCCCGGCTGTGCCACTGGCCCTTGAGCGAGCCGCCTAAGTGGAACCTCTGTGCACAGCTACAAAGAGGACAGTCCCAACACCTGCCTGCTGAGAGATGGCCAGGGCTGAGGAGAGTCACGAGTGTCAGAGTCTTAGTTCTCACGCATACAGTGGTCAGTAAACGGTGGCTGCTTTGACAAATACTATTAATTATAAAAATAAGTATTACCGTTCAGTCCCAATTGCTTCGCCAGGAGATGAGGGTTGTGGATACTGTGACTAGAGTGTCCTGTTGAAACTAGAACCTTCCGTTTGCTATCATTTTCTTAATTGAAGTATTGTTGATTTACAATATTGTGTTAATTTCTGGTGCCCAGCACACTGATTCAGTTATGCACACATATATATTTTTTCAGATTCTTTCCCATTGTAATTTATTACAAGATATTGAATATGGTTCTCTGAGTTATACAGGAGGACCACGTGGTTTATCTATTTTGAATACAGTGGCTTGTATCTGTTAATCCCACACTCTTAATTTATCCCTCCTGTACCCCCACTCCCCTTTGATAACCATCAATTTGTTTTCTAAGTTTGTGAGTCTGTTTGGTAAATAGGTTTATTTGTATCATATTTTGGATTTTGCATATGCTGCTGCTGCCGCTAAGTCGCTTCAGTTGTGACTCTGTGCGACCCCATAAACGGCAGCCCACCAGGCTCCCCCGTCCCTGGGATTCTCCAGGCAAGAGCATTGGAGTAGGTTGCCATTTCCTTCTCCAATGCATGAAAGTGAAAAGTGAAAGGGAAGTCGCTCAGTCAAGTCTGACTCTTAGCGACCCCATGGACTGCAGCCTACCAGGCTCCTCCGTCCATGTGATTTTCCAGGCAAGAGTAGTGGAGTGGGGTGCCATTGCCCTCTCCAGATATGAGCAAAATATAAACATTGTCTGATGTTTATCTCTGTCTGTCTTCACTTAGCATCACGGTCTCTAGGTGCATCCATGGTGCTGCAAATGGAGTTATTTGATTCTCTTGCGACTGAGTAGCATGGAATCCTCTGCTTAGAAGAAGCCGTGCTCACGGCTCGTCGAAGGTGGTCTTAGCGCATCTGGGCAGGTGGGACCATGGGAGACCATCCACCACCCCCACCCCCGCTTCACAGAAAACAAGGGAGGAGCAGGGGCTGGTGAATGAGCCTAGGGATCCTCCTTGAGCGTCTGGAGACAATGGGGTGAGAGCTTTCCTGGACAGCCTCACAGCCGTGTCTCACTTCTTCGTCACTGGACACGTTTAGGCTTGAAGCTCTTCGGACTTTGTTAAATTCCGTTGCTCCTTTTCCCTTCTCGTGGAGGCAACTTCTGCTTTCCTTGGAGAACTGTCATTAATAAGAGGTGAAAATAAAGAACAGGGCATCCCCTGCAGGTCTTCCTTCTCACATTCGTTCCTTGTCTGCTTTTTGTTTTACGAGTTTCTAGTTATCAGAGTAACAGGACATCTGTTTGGAGAGTAAACACAGCATCCTGGAATCCCATCCTCAGTGGAGACTTTTATGAACACTTTAACAAAAGTTTCTTTAAAAATTTACATTGGTGTATAGACAATTAACAACGTTGTGACAGTTTCAGGTGAACAGCAAAGGGATTCCGCCGTGTGTATACACGTATCCATTCATCCCAAACTCCACCCCCAGCATTCTGCCACACGACGCTGAGCAGAGTTCCCTGTGCTGTGCACACATCCCTGGTAAACTCAGCAGTGTCGAGCACTTTTATACTGGCCCTCCCTGTCTACCTCTGTGCGCTTCAACACACTGGAGATCACATCAGAAAGCCAGTTTTCTGTTCTAAAGTGTTCGGGTCATCCTTGGAACATCCATTTCCCTGTGTTGTTAAAAATGTCATAATGCCTATTTTAATGGNAAGTGAAAGGGAAGTCGCTCAGTCAAGTCTGACTCTTAGCGACCCCATGGACTGCAGCCTACCAGGCTCCTCCGTCCATGTGATTTTCCAGGCAAGAGTAGTGGAGTGGGGTGCCATTGCCCTCTCCAGATATGAGCAAAATATAAACATTGTCTGATGTTTATCTCTGTCTGTCTTCACTTAGCATCACGGTCTCTAGGTGCATCCATGGTGCTGCAAATGGAGTTATTTGATTCTCTTGCGACTGAGTAGCATGGAATCCTCTGCTTAGAAGAAGCCGTGCTCACGGCTCGTCGAAGGTGGTCTTAGCGCATCTGGGCAGGTGGGACCATGGGAGACCATCCACCACCCCCACCCCCGCTTCACAGAAAACAGGGGAGGAGCAGGGGCTGGTGAATGAGCCTAGGGATCCTCCTTGAGCGTCTGGAGACAATGGGGTGAGAGCTTTCCTGGACAGCCTCACAGCCGTGTCTCACTTCTTCGTCACTGGACACGTTTAGGCTTGAAGCTCTTCGGACTTTGTTAAATTCCGTTGCTCCTTTTCCCTTCTCGTGGAGGCAACTTCTGCTTTCCTTGGAGAACTGTCATTAATAAGAGGTGAAAATAAAGAACAGGGCATCCCCTGCAGGTCTTCCTTCTCACATTCGTTCCTTGTCTGCTTTTTGTTTTACGAGTTTCTAGTTATCAGAGTAACAGGACATCTGTTTGGAGAGTAAACACAGCATCCTGGAATCCCATCCTCAGTGGAGACTTTTATGAACACTTTAACAAAAGTTTCTTTAAAAATTTACATTGGTGTATAGACAATTAACAACGTTGTGACAGTTTCAGGTGAACAGCAAAGGGATTCCGCCGTGTGTATACACGTATCCATTCATCCCAAACTCCACCCCCAGCATTCTGCCACACGACGCTGAGCAGAGTTCCCTGTGCTGTGCACACATCCCTGGTAAACTCAGCAGTGTCGAGCACTTTTATACTGGCCCTCCCTGTCTACCTCTGTGCGCTTCAACACACTGGAGATCACATCAGAAAGCCAGTTTTCTGTTCTAAAGTGTTCGGGTCATCCTTGGAACATCCATTTCCCTGTGTTGTTAAAAATGTCATAATGCCTATTTTAATGGCTGCAGGATACCCAATTGAGTGGAAATACCACATTTCCCATAACCTTCTCTCTGTTGTTGCACTTCGGGGTTCTTCTCATTTTATTTCAGTTTTCTGGGTGTTCATGTAGAGAGAACTTTGCCCCCGTCATAGGTGTTTTTTTCCCCTGAGGCTTGGATTTCCACGGGTGGACTCCCTTGGCCAGTGATTATGAAGATGTTTAAGGATCTTGATTCTCCCCATTTCTTTCTCCTCCAATTGGTTTTGTTTTAATGTGTGGCTTAGCCAATCCTGACTCCATAACAGATAGGGTCAGACCCGAGAGGCATAAATTACACATTTGCTTCCCCTAAAGTGTCCCTGAAGTCCCTGAATCCAGAACCATTAGAACTTGGTTCATATCACTTTCCAAGGCACCCAGGATGGCCCTTCCCCACTGTTGAGGCAGCTCAGTGAAGGACAGAGAGCTCTGCCACGTGCAGCAGACTTGTCTCCATCCGTGCCCAGCCACCACCCCGTCCCTGTCGATTTGTAGCTCAGCGCCAAAGAATTGATGCTTTTAACTGTGGTGCTGGAGAAGACTCTTGAGAGTCCCTTGGACTGCAAGGAGACCCAGCCAGTCCATCCTAAAGGAGATCAGTCCTGAATATTCATTGGAGGGACTGATGCTGAAGCTGAAACTCCAATACTTTGGCCACCTGATGTGAAGAACTGACTCATCTGAAAAGACCCGGATGCTGGGAAAGATTGAGGTCAGGAGGAGAAGTGGACAACAGAGGATGAGATGGTTGGATGGCATCACCGACTCGATGGACATGAGTTTGAGTAAACTCCGAGAGTTGGTGGACAGGGAGGCTTGGTGTGCTGCAGTCCATGGGGCTGCAAAGAGTCAGACACAACTAAGCGAAAGAACTGAACTGAAGTACATGTGATCACTTAATCCTTGGTGCCAACTCTCACGTCCATACATGTCCACTGGAAAAACCATAGCCTTGATTAGATGGACTTTTGTCAGCCAAGTAACGTCTCTGCTTTTTAATATGCTGTCTAGGTTGGTCATAGCTTTTCTTCCAAGGAGCAAGCATCTTTCAATTCCATGGCTGCAGTCACCATCTGCAGTGAGTTTGGAGCCCCCCAATATACGACCCATGTACTTAGTAAGCATCCACGGAATGTTAGCTCTAATAGTGATCACTAGACTGTTATCACATTGCATACGAGGGTCGGAAACAATGCGTAAGACAGTCATGCACTGGAGAAAGAAATGGCAGCCCACCCCAGTATTCTTGCCTGGAGAATCCCAGGGACAGAGGCGCCTGGTGGGCTGTTGTCTGGGTCACACAGAGTCGGACACGATTGAAGCGACTTAGCAGCAGCAGCAGCAGCAGGCTCCATATTCAGGTTGACCAGTTGCTTTAACTCTGTCCCAGCTGTGTGACTGTGCAGGGAGGGGAGAGGCTGATATCACCTGCGTACCTACCAGAAGGTTCTCCAGGGCTTGTTCATGGGACTGGGTTGCCTGCCTCCCTCATCCCCAGAGTCTGGTCACCCTCCTGTCCATGAGAGAATCAGATACAGGGGAGCTGAAGATTACAGGGCTTCAGTGGAGACCAGATGGACTGAACGCCTGCGTGTTCGAATAACATCACAATCGAGGGTGACAATCTTATAACGTTAGGATATTAAAATGACTCAACAGTAGAATGTGTGGATATTATAATAACTGATAGAACATTACATAGAAGAACTTCGGTTTTGGAAGGGCTTGTGAAAGAGGATCCGGTCTTTCGCCGAATCTGTAGGTGGACAAAGCCACAGAGAAAAAAAAAGCACCGTCATTTTTGGCAGGTTGGTGGTAGTGCTTTAGGACTGTGAAAAGGAAAACTCAGAACCAGGCTAGCATCATATTATAGGCATGCTATAGCACGCATGTGGGAACAGAATTCAAAATCAGAATGTTTTTAAGATTTAAAAAATTTGACCCTTTAAAAGAATGCTGGTTTGGGGTGGGCTGTTTGGGGTTATTTGTCCTCAGTGCCCTGGGCACAGCATTCATGGTCCCTCTTCCCTTTCTTGGGAGGCTTGTGGAAATATGGGCAGACCATTCATTTCAGCCCAAACCTTCATTCTATAGGTGAAGACGAGAAGGTCCAGAGACCAGAGATCTGGTCAAACCACATGGCGGGGGTGGGGGTCGGGGGGCGCTGCAGAATCTCGGGTGGAATCTGAGCTCCTGACCGTGCCCTCCTCCCGGTCTCCCCACTCCTGCTGTTTCACTGCTCCCTGGGGCATGGTCTGAGCAGAGTGCTGGGTAAGTCTGTCTCCTCTGCTTGGCGTCAGTGAATTCTGCCTTGGAATAACGCTAACTGGGTGCGTGCCTGTCATTTGTAGCCCACTAGCTGTTGGCATGCCTTTGGTTCTTGGGGCATATCTTATTCAGCAATATCCTTTTGCTGAGAAAGATAAGCAGTAGGGAAAAGTTGGTCATCTGGTCTACCTAGAACACTATGGCAGTTTNCACTGCTCCCTGGGGCATGGTCTGAGCAGAGTGCTGGGTAAGTCTGTCTCCTCTGCTGGGCGTCAGTGAATTCTGCCTTGGAATAACGCTAACTGGGAGCGCGCCTGTCATTTGCAGCCCACTAACTATTGGCATGCCTTTGGTTCCTGGGGCATATCTTATCCAGCAATATCCTTTTGCTGAGAAAGATAAGCAGTAGGGAAAAGTTGGTCATCTGGTCTACCTAGAACACTATGGCAGTTTACAAGTGTTTTAAACTATTATAATTGGAGGATAATTACAATATTGTGATGTTTCCTCACACATCAGTGTGACCCGGACACACATTTGTCCTCTCCCTCCTGCACCCCCCACCTTTCTCTGCACCCCATCCCCCCAGATTGTCACAGAACACCGGCTCAAGAGCCAGAGTTTTCAACTCTACCCCTTCCCAGCTGTGTGAGCCTGGGCAAAAAACCTAACCTCTCTGTTAGGCAGGCTTTCCATTTGTGAAGCGGAGTTATTGTTGGTGTGAAGATTAAATGAGATCATGACCCTTGCCTAGTGCCTGTAACAGAGAGTAGATACTTAATAAACATTATTCTATTTACAGTGATAGTTTGTGATGATTTATAATATATAAACTTTCCTTCCTGCTTCCCCTCAGCTCCTACCACCTCCNGGTTGTCACAGAACACCGGCTCAAGAGCCAGAGTTTTCAACTCTACCACTTCCCAGCTGTGTGAGCCTGGGCAAAAAACCTAACCTCTCTGTTAGGCAGGCTTTCCATTTGTGAAGTGGAGTTATTGTTGGTGTGAAGATTAAATGAGATCATGACCCTTGCCTAGTGCCTGTAATAGAGAGTAGATACTTAATAAACATTATTCTATTTATAGTGATAGTTTGTGATGATTTATAATATATAAACTTTCCTTCCTGCTTCCCCTCAGCTCCTACCACCTCCTCCCTGGTGTTCTTCTTTCAATAACCTGGTGTCTGCTTCAGGCAGAGTAACTTAACTCAGCCCCAAATACCAACATGTTTCTCAGTGATAGACATTATAGGGCTTGGGGTTTCTTGATGAGCCGGAAGAATTCTTCTTTCAATATCTTAAAATCCCTCAGCAAGCTGGGAGCCTCTGCAGGAGAAGGCGGAATTTCACACCTGCTGAAGTCTTGACACGTGCTCTCAAAGTCAGTTCTCACAGCCTCTATGCAGGAGAGGCGTCGTTACCTCCAACTTCCAGGAGAAAACAGAGGCACAGAGACCAATTAATTTGGAAGATCAGAGAGCAAGAAGGAGATGGCAGGTAGGTTCTCAAACTCTGAATGCTTGACCCTGAACCCTGTTTTCTTTCCACTGGAACAGCCCGTTTTGCTTTCTGAGCTGGAACGTGACCTGGTTTTCACCTGGCCCTGGGGTCAAGAGGCAGGTGAGAGGGTAGACGATGAGGTAGGAGAGGTCAGAGGGAGAGGATGTGGCCCAAGCTCACCAAGCTCCAGGAGGTATTTTCCAAACAAATAGCTGGGTGGCAGGGCAATGGGCCTGGAATTGCTTTGGCAATTTGCTGCGTTGGCCTAGAATACCTGGTTACTTCCTCTGTGACTTGCTGAATGTGTGAGCTCCTCCACACGCAGCAGCTACAAGATGGGACCCAGTTGAAGCAAGTGAAAGTGCTTGGAAAACAAAGGCAAATGTACTGAGAAAAAGCCAGGGCTTCTGAGCCCCGCGTCTTGGCATCCCCGTTTCTCCTCAGGCCCCTTGTACCTCTCAGAGAGAGCCTAGGAGGACAGCCTCGCTGCAGGGAGGAGGGGGGTGGACTGCGCCCAAGGAGGGAAAGGCAGGACGCGGCTGGAGGAGACACAAAGGGAAAGTGAGGTGAGCACTCAGCAGATAAGAACCACGGTTGAAGACAGCAGCTGGGGGACTGGGAGGGCCAGGCCCCAGGAAGACGGTGGATCCGGGCAGGAGGCTCAGAACCAAGCCGGAGAACCGAGTGAGAGGGCGGAGGTCTGCGCCCAGGTGGTCCACCTGCGGGCCTAATGGCCCAAGAGGTCCGCCCAAAGCGCAGGCCAAAGGGACAGGCTGTTCTAGATGGCGGGCTCACAGACACAGGGCAAGAGCGGTTAGTGCGGGAATGACCTTCATCAAGGTCAGCCGGCGTGGGCCACAGACAGCCCCACCCAGGAACCGAGACCCGCGGGCGCCTCCCGCAGCCGCTTCTGCCGGACGCCAGAGTTCTCTACCTGACCCCCAGGGCTGGAGCAAGCCCCAGGCAGCGGCTGCTCACCCTTTTGTCTGCGGCCATAAAGAGAGGACAGAATGGGAAAATAATTAAAAAATAAGAGTGAGGCTGCGGAAGGGGGGTGCCTTGGTAGGGGGGTAGCGGTGGGCTGGGGAGGCGATTTCCAGAGCAGAGAGGGATGGAGGGTTGGCGAGGCTGGCGCTGAGATAACCAACAGATGCGATTCTTCAGATAAGC
>SJYA01000238.1:84916-119181 GCA_006410615.1 Neotragus moschatus | reverse complement strand
GGGGAGGGGGAAGGAGAGGGTGGGGGGAGGGGGAAGAAGAGGGTGGGGTGACCGGAGACAGTAGCATGGAAACCTATATGCCCATGTTATAGATGGAATAGAACTTGTCTTGGGGAGGCTAAGTCCCCTACCGAGCTCACCCAGTGGTGGCTGAGAGGCTGGGACTTGAACACAGATCTCCCTGGTGACGAAGCCCATGCCCAGCTATCACTCTGCTTCTGCTCTGAACGTGCCCCCATGCTGGCCGGACCCCTCCGCTGGCCTCCAGGTTGGGGCTAGAGGCGCATCCAGCAGCTGCTGGACCTCCCCCTTCCCTGTCCTTGCAGCTGGGAGCCGGGGCCCCTCATTCTGCAGAACCCTTCATCCCCCGGGACCTGGCCACTCCCAGACCAGCTGCACAAGCGTGGAGAAGACACTTTCTAAGCCACAGTGTACCCGGCTGGAGACGCGCACGCAGCCCCATCCAGCTGTCTTCCGGGAAGAGCCAGACCAACTGCTACTCTGGCAAAGATGGAAAAATTCCATTAATTTAATGAGTCTGGACACAGTGTGGGATGACTGAAGCCTCAGGCTCCCAGCCTCTGTGTGATGGAGCTAACCCTCTTCTGATCCTCTCCTAATCCCAAATTTCACAACCTCGGCACAACCGATATTTGAGTCAGATCAGTCTTTGTTGGGGGAGCTGTTCTGTGCGCTGTAGGAGGTGGAGTGGGCCCTCTGGCCTCCGCTTGCCGGAGGACAGCAGCAGGCCATTCATCCAGATGTGAGTGATCTCCAGGTTGCCAAGTGCCCCTGGTTCAGAATACGGGGCTTCCCAGGTGGCACTAGTGCTAAAGAGCTAGCCTGCCAACGCAGGAGATCTAAGAGCCTGGGATCGATCCCTAAGTCGGGAAGATGCCCTGGAGTTGGGGAACCCCCTGGATAGAGGAGCCTGGAAGGCAAAGAGTCGGGAAGTGAGTGACTTAGCGTGCATGTGCGCACACACAAGAATCACTAATCCTAGGAGTGAAGTCAAGTGAAGATCACTCCGTCGTGTCTGACTCTTTGCGACCCCGTGGACTATATAGTCCATGGAATTCTCCAGCCCAGGATACTGGAGTGGGTGGCCTTTCCCTTGTCCAGAGGATCTTCCCAACCCAGGGATCGAATCCAGGTCTCCTGCATTGCGAATTCTTTACCAGCTGAGCCACAAGGGAAGCCCAAAGCATAGCTTGATCTTTATCTGTTCCTACAGGATGGTAGCCATTATTCCAGATGGTTATTTTCCAGGCATCAGGCTTCCAGTGCTTGGTAGTTCATGTTGAGCATCTACTAAGTGTCAGGCATAGACGAACTCAATCCTCAAAACACCCCTTTGGGATGGATATTATTATTATCCTGTTTTACAAATGAAGAGACAGGCACAGAGACATTTATGTGAGTTCCTTGACCTCTGTTCCTGCAGACCACCTGCCACAGCCTGTCTGCTGACCATGTGACCACATTCATTCGCTCTTAGTGACTTTGCAAGTCACAGGGTCGTGACGCTCAGATTCCCATGAGGAAACTGAGCTTTGTGCAGTTTCCTTGAGATCACCCAGTATCCTATAGCCGCTGTAAGGGGTAGAGACTGTGTTTGAACCCAAACTTTATGGTAAAGCCCATTATCTTCCCACTTCTCCCAACTGCCTTTTAAAGACTTGTAGAAATACTGTCAGCTTGACAGGACCTTTAAGATCATTCAATACTCAACAAGTATTTATTGAGGCCCATTCCATGCTGGAATAGACCCTGATGCTGGGAAAGACTGAAGGCAGGAGGAGGAGGGGATAACAGAGGATGAGATGGTTGGATGGTGTCACCAACCCGATGGACATGAGTTTGAGAAAGCTCTGGGAGCTGGTGATGGACAGGGAAGTCTGGTGTGCTACAGTCTATGGGGTCGCAAAGAGTCGGACACGACTGGGCGACTGAACTGAACTGAGCATGTGTGGTGAAGGGTCCTCATCTTTTAGAGAAACTTGCTGAAGTACCTAAGAATAAGATGAGTTGGGATCTGGGATTAGTTCCTAAGTGTGGATGTGGAGGGAAAGTGGCCAAGGGTACAGATGAAACGAGCTTGGTCGGGAGTTGATAATTCTTGAAGCCAGGTGATGGCTCCATCTTTACTGCTGATGGAATTTCCCATCATGCCACACGTTTAGAAGGTGTGGATACTGATTCCTTGCTTGGATTTAAATCCCAGCTTCGCTTCCTTCAATATCATCTTGGGTGATTTTCTCATCTCTCTGGACAATCTGCCAAGTGAGAGGATGCTAATTTGTAGCTGGCAGGCTGCTGTGAGGATTAAAGGAGACAATACGGAGTATACGTGGGAGTTTCGAGAAGAGGAAGGACCTGGCCAAGAGCAGGGCTCCTTGGGGGTCATAGCAGCCCTGTCTTTCTTTACAGCACAGATCTCAGTGTCTTCAAGGGCACGGGCAGACCCATCCTCATCACAGAACTTCCCCTGAAGGTATCCTTGGTCCACCTCCTGCCCTGATCACCAGGGCTGCTGTCTGCCCCGTGATGGCCCTGGAGGGACTCTCACCCCGAGTTACCCACAGAACAAGGCGAAGACAAAACTCCTAATCCCCATGAAGGACTCTAAGTCCAAGCAAGGCCCCCTTCAGCCCCAGCTGTGATGAGGCCTCATCTGGAATCTCTGGTAGCCAAACTGTCAGCAAGGTCCTTGCTCAAGCTATACATGAAAGGCCCTTCCTGCCCCCTGGGCCCTATCCCCGCTCTCCCTCTGCTCTCCCAGGGTGGGGACAGCCCCTTTCCTTCATCAGCTGTCCTTGCTGGTTGAATTATTTCCATGTTCTCAGACTCTCTCGGGGGTTGGCATGAGGTGTTGGGAGCCCTCCAGGAGTTCTGGCTGGGGACAGGGCACAGATGGGCTCCCCATGTGAACCGCTCTCCACTCAGCACCCGCCCTCCTCCCCTGGGTTGACGGGAAGGCGGAGGTCGGCTCATGCTCAGAAAGCTTGACTCAGCTCCCCCCTCCCGAGAGATGAGACTCAGAGCAGGACCCCCGACTCCTCATCATAAAATGGGCCGTCTTGAGAATGGAAAGGGACAGTACAGGTGGGATGTTCAGCACGCTACCTAGCACCTATAACACGTGCTGGTAGCATCACCCATAAGAATACTGAGCGCCTATGTATGTACACCCGGAATTAACACGATAGTTCAAGTCAGTGACACATCAATTTAAAAAAGCTATGTGATCCCCTAAGCCCCCCAAAGGGTGTCATTAAAAACCCACTATTTTTAGCAGCTTCTTTTGGTGATGTTAGACACTTCCAAGCATTAACACTGCCTGCAGAACTTGGGGTCCAAGAAGGCACAGAGGCCTGGGGCCCATGGGAAGAGTTTATGGATCGGTGGCCACTTGGACCCCATTTACCTGCAGGTAGAAAGACCCCAAACCTTGTCTTTCCAGCCATAGGATCAGATCAAAATGTTCCTGTGAGCCAGATAGTGTGAGAGAAATCTCTATTTTCTGTTTGTTTGTTTTTTTTAAACAATCTTATTTGCTTATTTTTGGCTGTGCTGGGTCTTCATTGCCGCACGGGCTTTTCTCGGGCTGCAGCAAGCAGAGGTTACTCTCTAGTTGAGGTATGTGGGCTTCTGGCTTCAGGGCTTTCTCTCGTTGCTGGCCACAGGCTCTCGGCACATGGGCTCGGGAGCTGTGACTCACAGGCTCTGAGCACAGGCTCAGTAGTTGTGGTACCTGGGCTTAGTTGCTCCACAGATGTGAGATCTTCCCGGATCAGGGATTGAACCTGTGTCTCCTGCTGTGGCTTTTCCAGTGGTCATGTATAGATGTGAGACTTGGACTATAAAGAAACCTGAGCACCGAAGAACTGATGCTTTTGAACTGTGGTGCTGGAGAAGACTCCTGAGAGTCCCTTGGACTGCAAGGAGA
Source organism: Neotragus moschatus (assembly GCA_006410615.1). NCBI lineage: Eukaryota > Metazoa > Chordata > Mammalia > Artiodactyla > Bovidae > Neotragus > Neotragus moschatus. Next base: position 115,232 of record SJYA01000238.1, on the reverse strand, counting down.
CCCAACCAGTCCATTCTGAAGGAGATCGTCCCTAGGATTTCTTTGGAAGGACTGATGCTAAAGCTGAGACTCCAATACTTTGCCACCTGATACAAAGAGCTGACTCATTTGAGAAGACCCTGATGCTGGGAAAGATTGAAGGTAAGAGGAGAAGGGGATGACAGAGGATGAGATGGTTGGATGGCATCCCCAATTCAATGGACATGAGTTTGAGTAAACTCCAGGAGTTGGTGATGGACAGGGAGGCCTGGCGTGCTGCGGTTCATAGGGCCACAAAGAGATGGACATGACTGAGCAACTGAACTAAACTGAACTGAACTGATCCATACTGGCTTCCATAGTGGCTGTATCAATTTACATTCCCACCAACAGTGCAAGAGGGCTCCCTTTTCTCCATACCCTCTGTAGCGTTTGCTGTTTGTGGCCTTTTTGTTGGTGGTCATTCTGACCGGTGTGAGGTGATATCTCATTAGAGCTTTGATCTGCATTTCTCTAATAATGAGAGATGGAGCATCTTCTCATGTGTTTGTCAGTCATCTGTGTGTCTTCTTTGGAAAACTGTCTGTTTAGGTCTTTTTCTCACTTTTTGATTGGGTTGTTTGTTTTTCTGGTGTTGAGTTGTATGAACTGCTTTATATTTGGGGAGTTAGCCCTTTGTCAGTGTTTCACTTGCTATTGCTTCCTCCCATCCTGAGGGTTATCTTTTCTCCTTGCTTATAGTTTCCTTTGCTGTGCATCACCTTGATACCAAAACCAGACAAAGACAACACACAAAAAAGAAAACTACAGGCCAATATCACTGATGAACATAGATGCAAAAATCTTCAACAAAATTTTAGCAAACAGAATTCAGGAACAAGTCAAAAAGCTCATGCACCATGATCAACCTGGGTATATTCCAGGGATGTAAGGATTCGTCAATATATGCAAATCAATCAATGTGATACACCATATTAACACATTAAAAGATAAAAGCCATATGATAATCTCAATAGATGCAGAAAAAGCCTTAGACAAAATTCAGCATCCATTTTTGATTAAAACTCTTCAAAAAATGGGCATAGAAGGAACCTACCTCAACATAGTAAAGGCCATATATGATAAGCCGACAGTAAACATCATTCTCAATGGTGAAAAACTGAAAGCATTCCCCCCAAGATCAGGAATAAGACAAGGGTGTCCACTTTCACCACTATTATCCAACATAGCTCTGGAAGTCCTAGCTTCAGCAATCAGAGAAGAAAAAGAAATAAGCGTCCAGATCTGAAAGAAAGAAGTAAAGCTGTAACTGTTTGAAGATGACATGATACTGTATATAGAAAACCCTAAAGATAGTATCAGAAAATTACTAGAGCTAATCAGTGAACTATCTGATTAGCTGGAGAAGGGAATGGCAAATAACTTCAGTATTCTTGCCTTGAGAACTCCATGAACAGTATGAAAAGGCAAAAAGATAGGACACTGAAAGATGAACTCCCGAGGTTGGTAAGTGCCCAATATGCTCCTGGAGATCAGTTGAGAAATAACTCCAGAAAGAATGAAGGGACAGAGCCAGAGCAAAAATGATACCCAGTTGTGGATGTGACTGGTGATGGAAGTAAGGTCCAATGTTGTAAAGAGAAATATTGCATAGGAACCTGGAATGTTAAGTTCATCAGTTCAGTTCAGTCACTCAGTTGTGTCTCACTCTTTGAGACCCATGAACCACAGCACGCCAGGCTTCCCTGTCCATCACCAAATCCTGGAGTTTACCCAAACTCATGTCCGTTGAGTCGGTGATGCCATCCAACCGTCTCATCCTCTGTTCTCCCCTTCTCCTCCTGCCCTCAATCTTTCCCAGTATCAGGGTCTTTTCAAATGAGTCACATATTCACATCAGGTGGCCAAAGTACTGGAGTTTCAACTTCAACATCAGTCCTTCCAATGAACACCCAGGACTGATCTTTAGAATGGACTGGTTGGANGGAAAAGAGCCTGATGCTGGGAAAGATTGAAGGCAGGAGGAGAAGGGGACAACAGAGGGTGAGATGGTTGGATGGCCTCACTGACTTAATAGACATGAGTCTGAGCAAACTCCAGGAGTTGGTGATAGACAGGGAGGCCTGGTGTGCTGCATGCAGTCCATGGGGGTCACAAAGAGTCAGACACGACTGAGCGACTGACCTGAACCAAACTGAAATGAATCAGTGAATTTAGCAAAGTTGCAGGATACAAAATCAATACACAGAAATCACTTGCATTTCTATATATTAGCAGTAAAAAATCAGAGAGAGAAATTAAGGAATTAATCCTATTCACCATTGCCACAAAAAGAATTAAATATATAGGAATAAACTTACCTAAGGAGACAAAATAACTGTACACAGACATTTATAAGACACTGATGAAAGAAATCAAAGATATCAAAGATAACATAAACAGATAGATATTCCACGTTCCTTGGTAAGAAGAATCAATACTGTGAAAATGACTGTACTACCAAACACAATCTACAGTCAGTGTGATACCCATCAAATTACCAATGACAATTTTCACAGAACTAGAACAAAAAAATTCACAAATCATGTGGAAACACAAAAGACCCGGAATAGCCAAAGCAGTCTTAAGAAACAAGAATGGAGCTTGAAGAATCAACCTTCCTGACTTCAGGTTATAGTGCAAAGCTACAGTCACGAAGACGGTATGGTACTGGCACAAAAACAGAAATATAGACCAATGGAACAAGATAAACAAATTCTTAAGGGAAAAGATAATCAACAGATGCTAACTCTGAGATGACCCAGATATTAGAATTATTTAAGACTGTATTTATATTTATAATCATACCCCATGAGGTGAAGTGAACATTCTTCAAATAAAAGGGAAGGTAGAAATTCTTAGCAGAGAAATAGAAACTACAAGAGCCAACCAAATGGAAATTTTATAACTGAAACATTCAATATGAGAAAAAAATGTTTTAAAGTCATTGCTGCTGCTGCTGCTGCTGCTAAGTCGCTTCAGCCGTGTCCAACTGCATGCGACCCCGTGGACTGCAGCCTACCAGGCTCCTCCATCCATGGGATTCTCCAGGCAAGAGTACTGGAGTGGGTTGCCATTGCAGTGAGTTTAATAGCAGAATAAACACAACAGAGAAAGCAGTCACTGAAGTGAGAACAGATCAATAGAAATTACCTAATCCAAAGAGCAGGGGAAAAAAAATTTAATTAACTCAACCTCAATGACTTGTGGGACAATAAGAAAAGATCTAATATTTCTGTCATTGGAATCCCTGAATAAGAGGAGTAAGAGATAATAGGATAAATAATAAATAAAATATAATGCCTGAAAGATTCCCAGACTTAAGTGAAAAAGCATACATTTACGAGTTCAGGAAGTTAGTAAGCCCCAAAGAGGATAAGCCCAAAGGAAACCAGGTAGAGGTCCAGGTGAGCCTATTTGCAAAGCAGAGAGAGAGACACGGACAGGCAGAAGGAGCCTACGGACACCAAGGGGGAAGAGAGGAGCGTGACGAACTGGGAGAGTGGAATTAACACCCATGCACTGCCACTCGAGAAACAGATGGCTGTGAGAACCCACTGTGCAGCAGAGGGAGCTCTACTCAGTGCTCTGCGGTGACCTACATGGAAAGGAAATTTAAAAAATAAGGACATGTGTATACGTATAGCTGATTCACACTGCCGCACAGCAAAAGCTAATCCAGCATTGCAGAGCAACTGCACTATCATAAAAATTCAAAAAAAGAAAACAGGCATACATACAAATGTAATCAAACTTCTGCAGATAAAGGATAAGAGTGATTAAGGCAGTCACAGTAGAACTGCATGTTACATACACGGCAACAGAAATTTAAGGAGCTGTGAGTTCCTTAGAAACCACAGACCAGAAGACATCAAGACATCATCTTTTCAGAAAGAAAATAACCACCAAGCCAGAATTCTATACCTAGCACACATAGCCTTCAGAAATGAGAATGGACTAAAGATATTCTTAAATGGAGGGAAACTCAGAAGTCTTAGCCAGCAGACACTCTCTCAAAGGGAGGCCGAAGGATGTCCTGGCTGAAGGAAACTGATGCCAGAGAGAAACTTGAACTTCAGGAATAAAGGAGGAGCCACAGCACGGTAGATATTTGGGTAAATATAACAGACCCTTTTTCTCCACGTAAGTTCTTTAAAATACACACTTGTTTTTAAAAATGTATTATATTATTTGGAAAGTTTTAATGTATAATACATGTAACACACAACTATAACATCGAGGGTTGAAGGCATCTATGTGAAGTTGTAAAATATTAATGCTAAGAAGACTGTGAAGAAATTAAGTGTATATATATATATATATATATATATAATTCCTAGAAAGAGTTAAAGTGAAAGTGTTAGTCGCTCAGTCATGTCCAACTCTTTGTGACCTCATAGACTGTAGCCCACCAGGCTCCTCTTTCCATGGAATTCTCCATCAAAACTACTGGAGTGGGTAGCCATTCCCTACTCCAAGAGATTTTCCCAACCCAGGTATCAAACCTGGATCTCCTGCATTACAGGTGAATTCTTTACCATCTGAGCCACCAGAGAAGCCCCTTAATTTCTAGATCAACAACTAAAAAACAACATAAACAGAATCAAGAGATAAATTAAAACGAAGCAATAAAATATATTTTTAAAAACCCAAGATAAGGCAGGAAGAAAGGAACAGGGAAACTTAAAATGAAGTTATAAACAGAAAATAATGAAATGATAGACCTAAATGCAACTTGTGTGTGTTATGTGTACATATAGTGAACCTTCCCAAATAAAATTATACTTTTAAAAAACAATCATATATTTTAAAGAACCTAAAAGGAGAAAAATGGTTTGTTATATTTATATATGGCTCAGCTGGTAGAGAACCTGTCTCCAATGTGGGAGACTCGAGTTTGATCCCTGGGTTGGGAAGAGCCCTTGGAGAAGGGAAAGGCTACCCATTCCAGTATTCTGGCCTGAAGAACCCCATGGACTGCATAGTCTGTGGGGTTGCAAAGAGTTGGACGTGAGTGAGTGATAATCCCCTTTGCTTTCATATTTGTTTTCATTACATTAAGCGTATTCAGGAGCTTATTCTTGAGTTTTTATGTATTTTATGACACTGCCCTATTTAGGAAGCTACCTGGGAGAACGTTCCTTTAGCAAGTTTTCTAGTTCTCATTCACATTGTACTTGGGTTACTTATCAGGTTTCCCATTTTCCACTGGCTTCTAGGAAGCTACAGGAACCTCCCCATAATATGAATAAGCATCCCTATGGTAAAGATCTTGTGGTCACATAAGTTTGTGAAACGCAGACTAAAGAAAATTAATACATTTCTTTATTCCATTTCTTTATTCTTTATAACTACCTTGGGAATTGGTACCATCATTATGCCAGTTTTACAAATGACAAGAAAACTGAGTCTTTAGAGTTTAGACTACTTGCCCAAGGTTAGGACTGGAACATGGAATGTCTGACTTCAGAGTCTGCCCTCTTAAACCAGTAGAAAAGTTGTGTATATGAAGCCCTGGCACAGAGCAAATGCTCATCCTTACGGCATGGGCAACTCAAGGGCTTCTCTCAAGCCTGGCTTTACAAAAGTGTGAAGTGTGGTCCCAGCCCAAACCGGGCATCCAGCCGTCCCTACTCCAACACTCACCTAAGCCCCACTTGGGGATGCTCCTGCCGAAGCCAGTTTTATCCAAAGCTGCTCCTGGTGGCCCACAAACTTCGTACAACTTCGATCAACTTTTTTGATCCCCTAATCCTCACTCTTTTTCTCCTCAGTCTGACTGCCCTCCTTTGGAGGCTTTCTTCGAGAGGTAAATTTTCAGGACTGAAGAAGAGGGCTTCACAGACTTCAAATGCATCGTGGAGGTAACTGCTTATTGGTCCCTTTTTCCCCATAGAAGTGGAGGAGGTAGAATCAGACAGATAATTTTTTTCCCCTAAATCTCTTGTATACTCCCCTGTAGTAGAATTTGGCATCCATATCCTTTCCCTGCCCTGAGATGGACAGAATGGACTTTCCTAACTCTTAACTTTGGGCTTGCCCATGAAACTTGCCATGGGCAATAGGTTGTTAGTAGATCTGATAGGAAAGAAGCTTGAAATGGGATTCCCCCTCCAAATGCCCTTAGAACTCTGGTGATCTGTAATCATGGCCCGGAATCTCTTTTCTTCATGGTCCTCCTAGAAAAATTATTGTCAGACTTGCAGCCTGAAGTCCAGCTGCCCATCTGTTTTACTGTTCTATTGCTGCATAAAAAGTTACTACAAATTTAGTGACTTAAGACAACTCATTAATTATCTGACAGTTTTTGTAGATGAGAAGTCTGGGCACAGCATAGCTGGGTCTCCTCCGCCGAGGATCTCACCAGGCTGAATTCAAAGTATTTGCAAGGGCTGTGATCCCATCTGAAGGCTTGATGGGGAAGAATCTGTTCAGGGTGTTGGCAGAATTCAGGCCCTGCTATAGGGCTGAAGTCTCCTCTTTCTTGTTGCCTGTCAGTCAAGGGTCGCTCACAGCTCCTAGAGGGTGACCTCACATCCTACCAATGGCCCCTCTTGTAAGACAGCAGCTCGTGTCTTTTTTTTTTTTTAAGCAACTTTTTATTGTGCATTGAGGTATAGCTGATTCACAGCGTTGGGATAGCTTCAGGGGAGCAGCAAAGGGACTCAGCCACATATATACATGTATGCGTTCTCTCCCAAGCTCCCCTCCCATCCAGGCTGCCACAACATTGAGCGTGCTTCTTTAAATGCTGCAGGAGACTTCCCTGAGGTCTGCTGTGATGCAGTCTTCTGTCATGTAATGTAATCTCGTAAGTGACCACCCCGTCATCTGAGCCAGATGCCATAACCGTATCAAGATAGTGACCGTCTCCTCATCTTCACGGGTCCTGCCCACCTTCAATGGCAGGGGACTACACAGGACACACACGCCGGCAGGTAGGAGTCTCAGTGAACTTCAAAGGGTTCTGCCTGCCGCACGATCCATGCCTACATTAGTCAAACCACCATTAACCCACCAGACTGTGAAGGCTTATTGTAAGCCGCTGGGTTTTGAGACAGCCTGTTCGACTGGCTGGCTGATTACTGGGGCAATGGCTGGCTCATACACTTCTTTTCAAGAAGCATTGCCCTCCTAGTTCACGCAGTGTCCTATTCCCATTTGGGGGAGGCAGTTTGCTATGATGGGCAGGGTACTGGGACCAGCGAGGTTTGGGTTTGAATCTTTGCTCCTCTCCCTCCTGGCTGGGGGCCCATTTCCTTATCCAAATAGTGGGATCTGCAATGCCTACCTCATTGGGATGTCGGGAAGCTTAACTAAAACAATGGATGAGGACCTCCTGGCACATGGTAGGCTCCACAGATGTTAGTGTTTGACCTCTCTCAAGCTCATATTTCTAGCCGTCTTTTCCTTATCTTCAGAGGGTGGATGTGATATGCGTTCTGGGAGGGGCCGCTGCACTGCCGCCACCGGTGGGCCACGGGGATGGCGTCTCATCACCAGCTGGGGAGCTGACCTGCAGGGCTCTCTGACCTCGAGTGGGCTCCCTGTTTGAGCCGGATTGTGGAAGACAGCCCTCCTTGGTTTCTGTGGAGTAGAGACCCTGGATATCCACCCTCAGACAAGACCCTGCCTCCATCTCTCCAGCACATTAAAGTGTTAAGCTAATTTAAAGGTGTGACACGGAAGCCTTCTTTTAGAGTTGTCTTTCCCACTGCCCAGCAGTGTGAGCTTGGGCCAGTGACTTCAACTCTCTGACCCTTGGTTTCTTCCCCAAACGCTGAGGGTGAGAGTCCCGCCTTACAGGCTGTTATGGTGGTGAAGTGACAAATCGGTGTGCCTGGGCCCACCACCGGAGCTCTGCAGGTGGAGTTCCCGTTCCCGCAGAGACTGCCTGTGTCTGTCCTTTCANCAGTGACTTCAACTCTCTGACCCTTGGTTTCTTCCCCAAACGCTGAGGGTGAGTCCCGCCTTACAGGCTGTTATGGTGGTGAAGTGACAAATCGGTGTGCCTGGGCCCACCACCGGAGCTCTGCAGATGGAGTTCCCATTCCCGCAGAGACTGCCTGTGTCTGTCCTTTCACTGCCACTCCCTGCCCTTCCCGACCCCTTAGAGAAGAGCGCAGAGGTGGTGCTTAAGGGAATGCTCGCTCCCCCTTCTCATCCCTCATTTCACCCTCATGTCAAGCCCCTGCAGCGGATGCTGTGGTCAGGGGGGTTTTTCCCAACAGTTCCACCTCTCACCCCCCAGACACNGGTGGAGTTCCCGTTCCCGCAGAGACTGCCTGTGTCTGTCCTTTCATTGCCACTCCCTGCCCTTCCCGACCCCTTAGAGACGAGCGCAGAGGTGGTGCTTAAGGGAATGCTCGCTCCCCCTTCTCATCCCTCATTTCACCCTCATGTAAAGCCCCTGCAGCGGATGCTGTGGTCAGGGGGGTTTTTCCCAACAGTTCCACCTCTCACCCCCCAGACACAGGATGGATTACGCTTCCCTGCCCCCTTTCAAGTTCGCTGTGGCCATCACACTTGCTTTGGTCTATGAAGGGTGAGGAGAAGTGACCGAAGTCCCTCCGGTGGAAGCTTTAGGAGATAGTGCCTGATTCACCACGTCTCTCCTTCTGGTACCAGCGACCAGTAACATCAAGATAACGTCCATTCTCTATTAGGCTGACTATGACGAGTCTTGAACATGAATGTGAACAAGGAAAATGTAAACCTTTGGTGTTGTAAGCCCCCGAGATTTGGGTCATTGCTACTGCCTTCCAGCCTTGTTATATTGTGACAGATTTTCTCTCCACCTGAAGGATGACGGGGAGTAGCTTGTCTACAGTCACACAGAGGGCACCTTGAACCAAGGGTGGAGCTTCACCTGAGACAGCACATTTGATTCATTCCAGGGGAGAGAGTGGAGGTGTCCGGAGGCCTGAATGCACTCTCCTGATGCCTCTTGCAAGTGAGTCCCTGCTCCCTGCCCCGGACATTTACATGATCAGGACCAGGAGGGATTCTCTGGGCAGAGTAAGTCAGTGCCAGCCTGGGGAGTGGATGGGATGGAGTTGCGGAAGCTGCATTCTTGGGAGGGCTAGACATTCTAGACTTAACTTTGCAACAGACTGGATTGTACTCAGAAACCCCAGTCTCTGTTCTGGGTTTCCTCCCACCTCAAGGCTCCAGTTATCTCCTGTCTCAGGAACCTCTTTCCTTCACTGGTAAATTTTCTCAAGGAAAGGCCGTGAAACTCACCCACCTTCGTGCATGGCACAGAGACGGCTATGTTAGCTGCATCGCTGCAGCAGCAGCTGAGCGGCGCGCACTTGTCTATTAGCGATAAACATCCATTCCTCCCTTCCCCTAAGGCACAGAACCCCAATTTTATTCTGGACAGTACGTGTGTGCCTGGGCAGAGGGCTACGTCTGTCAGCTGGCTGGGGTACAAACAAAGGTTGCTGAGTGGGGCCCCAGAAAGCTCCCTTAGAGGGGTTCTCTGGGAGCCCCCGAGGGCAGGCCTGGGCCTGGGGCAACTTGGCATTGTACACTTAGCTTCGAGCGCTTTGTGTTGCTCCCCGAGTACTGGTGGTGGACAGCTCCTAGACACCTGGGCACTCTCTAGGCTGCTTTGAGACCAGCCTGTGGCTCAGTTTATTGTCATGGTAACCTGGAAGATCTTTCGATATCATCGAGTCTGCTTTTTAAAAAATATCTGGAAATGGGGTCTTACGGGGAGAGAAAACCGTCTCGGGACCCACAGTGAGTCACATGCGGAGGTTAGAGCAGAACCTGACTGTTTCTTGACTCTCCCCTATGTCTTCCTGACTTACTGAACGACAGTTGCTCAGTGGGGGTGGCAGGTGGCCAGGGAGAGAGACCTGGGGGAACCGTGGCTGAGAGCCCTGATTCTGCTGTAAGCTGCCTGGGCTCCTGATGGGGCTGGTATAGAGCCCGTCGCGCTGTAGGGATTCTATGGGGGGAAGCGTGCCTTGCAGCCTTCCAATTATTCTGACCTCGGGAAGAGAACTTGGCTGGATTGGGGGCACTCAGATTCTCCCTTCGTGTGCATGTTACCAATCCTTCATGTGTACTATCCCCCCAAACTCCCCCTCCCTGCTCAGATGACCCATATGCACCAGCGCCTGGAACTGCACAGGTGCCCGGGTTTAGGGCCAGCGGAGCATGTGGACTTGACGGTGCTAGTCCTTGCCGAGGCTCTGTGACCGGCGCACCCGCCCCCTAACCGATGTGAGAGTTGCTGCTGAGGGCTCACTGCCATTCCTTTCTCTGGAGAACTGCCCTCAGCCCGCAGGGGCCACGTTACCCAGAGCTGCTTGGCCACACAAACCCTTTACCCCCCCCTCCCATCCCATCCCCAAGCACAGCCAGCAGCCAGTGAATGACTGACTGATCTGTGCAGCAAAAGTCCGCTGATCGCAAGGAGATGCTGACTCTATCCTCCGATGCAGCCCAGAGCTCTCTGCCAGACCAGGCTGGGACTAGACTCCAGGTAAAACCTCCTCTTTGCCCAGCTCCTTCCCCTGCCCCATCCTTCTGCTTTCACTCCCTTAAGCAGGGCTCACCAACAGCCTGGATTTAATGGCTGATGATTTGAGGTGCAGCTTATATAATAATAACGGAAATAAAGTGCACAACAAATGTAATGTGCTTGAATCGTCCTGAAACCATCACCCCTGCCTCAGTCCCCATGGAAAAACCGCCTTCCGCGACATCAGTCTCTGGTGCCAAAATGGTTGGGGACCGCTGCCCTCAAGGGTCTTTCTTGAAGGCTCTCCAATAATTCACCTGCCCGCAACTCTCTCCCAATAAGTAAATAAGACAATAAGTAAACTTGTGAGCTCGCTCTCACCTTGCAAATTCTGTATATTGATACAAGGAGAGACCACAGAGGGTTCTCTGTTTAGTGGCAGGAAAATCCTGGTGAAGAGAACTGAGGTTTCCCCAGAGAGATGCATCCACTGAACAACTCTGATGAGGCTTTTGCTGTGTGTCCAGCAGCTGCTTAGCGCTGGGAGACCTGGGGGGGGGGGGGGGGGGNCCTTGCAAATTCTGTATATTGATACAAGGAGAGACCACAGAGGGTTCTCTGTTTAGTGGCAGGAAAATCCTGGTGAAGAGAACTGAGGTTTCCCCAGAGAGATGCATCCACTGAACAACTCTGATGAGGCTTTTGCTGTGTGTCCAGCAGCTGCTTAGCGCTGGGAGACCTGGGGGGGGGGGCGGGGTGCAAGAGAAACGGAGTTCCTACCCCTCGACACACACTCTCTAGACTAGGTCAAAGTTCTTCTTGACTGCCCCTCAGTCCCGTTTAAGGGCAGTCGCACATGGAGATCAACTGAGTACACGGAACCCTGGAGATGCTTTTAATTTCTGTTTAATGTATATGTAACAGTTACGCCTGAGTTACAGAGGAAGCCTTACAAGCAGGTAGTTAAAGCAAATGCCAGTTTCTCTTTCTAATCTACTATCCCATATAGCTGAATAAATTATGGTGCGATTATACTTACACACACACCTTCGCGCCCACGTGGACGCCCCACTCACACCCTCATGCACACACACTCGCTCCCACCTGAAGGAAAATGGCTGCGAGTCACACACGGAAGCAACCGAGCTGCCGTTACTAGGAAGAAGGGATGGTCCAGAATGCTCTGGAGACAGTTCCCGGGTCGGGATTGGCCTTATCCGTACGCAGACGCCTCTGAGCATGTGAGGATGGTGGCTGGAGGACCCCCAATTGGCCTCGGTTGTGGAGCCTCTGCGGGAGGGGAAGGAGAAGGTCAGCCGGCCTCAGAAGGCATCCCGCAGTGAAGGGCACGCTGGGGGGCTCGAGGGGAGCATCCACCTGAGAGAGGAGGCCCCAGAGCGTCACGAGTTCTTCGGGCCATCAGGGGGTTTCCCAAGTTCCTGGATCCACATCTCTGAACACATTGCTCGCTCCACGTCCAACAACACCGGATTTCAGTGGGGCAATCCGAGTCATGAGCCTGCCTTGTCCCATCTGGTGGTGGACCAGGTGGAAAATCTGACCTTCTCGTTTTCCTTCTGGGCAAACCTCTCTCGGTTACTCCCCCCTTCTCTTTCGTGCCCCCCATCTCTCCCCTCCTCCACGTTCCTCTGGCAAAAGAACGGCAAACGTAAATCAGGGAAAACATACGAGTAAAAAATAAGACAGAGCTTGGTTCTTACACGTCACTTTTTTCATAGCAAGAGAGAAATACCGAGTGAAAAGCAAAGCAATAAAAATGAAAGACCCCAACAGAGCCCGGAATGCATAATTTGAAACACACGATATGCAGATATGTCCCTACAGATGGTCCCGGCGTTACCATGACACGCACCGCGGGGCTTTTCGCTCCTTTTTTTTTTTTTTTTTTTTTTTTTAGTATTTATATATATATTTATAAAAGTCAACTTCCTATAAACCAACAGCACATCACCACGTTTCCAACTAATGTACAATGAGTTCAGAAGAGGGGCCCCCATAGGTAGGACCAATAGCTACTTGTAGAAGTTGGAGGAAGCATGTTTTATTTTGCTATGGACTCTATTTACAGGGCTGGAGCGGGATTGTTTCTGGGCCAGCCTCGCCACTGGGATTCAGACCTTCTTTCTCAGCCTGTGGTCAACCCTCAAGAGTTGGAAGCTTTATAATTCTTATCCAGTATCATCTTGCTGGTGAAGCTGCAAGCTGCCAACACCAGACGGAATTTTACAGACTGAGTTGGTTGGACACATTAATACACTAGGTTTTAGGGAAAAAAAACCTGTTAGGGTCAGGGTTTCTGAGGAGGGTGGGGCCCCTGGGGGAATAAGTCCCACTTTCTACCAAGGTGGTCGCTTGGGAGAACTCCAAAGGAGATGGACGTAAGGGGAGATCATTTGGTTTACACCCATTTGCCATCGCAGGCAGATATTTGAGACTGGTCCTAGCACTGGAATGTCACTTCCGGGGGTGGGGGCACAGAGCTGGATGGTTTTGATGTCACCAGCCTGAGATCCCTGCTGCTCCTGGAAAACCTAGGGTATGAGGAGATGCAGAGGGCGGCTGAGATCAGCTTCCAGAGGGAAAGACTGACCAGTCAAGGAATGTGGATGAAGACTGTAGTTCAGCTTAAGGAAGAACTGCTTCCTGGCTATGACAGCTACAAAAACACGGACCGGGTCACCAACAGACAACACACATCCTTCCTTTTTGTCCAGAGCTTGAAGAGCCCAAAGTCTCCTGCCTTGGATGCTCCCGTTGAAACTTTGGCTGAACTTGATGGGCCACACATGTCTGGTGCCCACTGCTACCAAGGAGTCTGTTTGTCCCCAGTTAACCACAGGCTCCTTGAAAACCAGAGATACAGGCCACCTTGGTCATGGTCCAGGACAGGCCTGAGACTACTGAGTCTGAAGACGGGAAGTAGGTGAGAGTGTCTATCACAGAGGTGATGTCCATGCAGGGAACTGTCCTAGTATCTTGCTAACCCGGCTCCCCAGAAGGGAGGAGCTCAGGTCGATTCCCATAGTGGCAGCCTGTCCCTCTGGGAATGTCTTGCGAGCTGAGGACGAGGCATGAGTTGAGCAAAGAGGTGGTGCCAGGTGCCCAGGAGGGGCCGAGCGGTTTGGTCCGGTCTGTGCAGATTCAGCGCTGTGGCTCCCGTCTCAAGTGCCTTTGGCCCAGCGGGACTTGACGCCGGTGACCCACGTGTGGATTATGACGATGGAGGTGAAGATGGATCCGGTTTTGATCAAGGGTGAAGGGAAGAGCTACAAGGCAGGCTGCAGTCAGGGGCCTGAGCCACTCCCTAGAGGTCTCGCGTGTACGGAGAAGGCAGCTGGGGAGAGCCACTGGGGCGGCCACTGAAGACGATCTTGCCCTCTTCTCCAGAACCTTTGGGCCCCTCTCTCCCAGGGGCCGTGGCTCAAAGACTGGCCGCATCTCCACGCCCAGGTGTGCTGGATCAGAAGACAGAGCCATCTCGCTGAGAACAGAAAGATGCCAGTCTGGGTGGGACAGGGACCTGCCCCTCCCGCCCCCCAAATGCCAAGGGACTCTGGTCTTGTCTGTGGGGCAAGCAGTCCCCGATGACCCAAGAACCCTTTTCCAGAGCAGATGGAGGCACCCCTCCTAGAGGGCAGGGCATTCAGGGAACAGGCCCAGGTCTCTGAAGGAGGCTTTGTGAGAAATCGAAGCTCCATGGGCTGCGGACTTGAAGGCAGACTGCTGAAGCCTTTGGCAACAAAGGTTTGCCGCCCACAAGCAGAGCAACCTGTTACGAAACCCTCATCTGAGCCTGCCTTGTCACTCACTTGTTCTCAAGACTTGGCCTCCTCCCCCTGCCATCTGATTCAGCAAATGAGAAAACTGGAGGGTCTGTGTGCTCCCCAGACCCCACCCAAGATGGGCAAGGTTGGAACCGGGGCTTCAGTGTTGGAGCCTAAAGCTGCTTCCGAATACCCGGCCTGGGTCCTGGTACCCTGGACCAGCCCACTGCCAACAAGCCCCACCCATGTGGCCCTGCCCCCTGGCTAAGCTTCTTCCTGGTCCTCCCAATACCCTTGCATGGGCTAGATTTCCCCCTCCACCCAGCAGAGGTGTGTGGAGAGGTCCTGAAGTCCTCAGAATTCGTGGGTGATTCCTGGGAGCACCCCAGGGACAAAGTCCCCCCTCCTTTGCTAAGGAGGAGGAGCTGTGGTTCGGGCCCTGAGCCAGAGACCCACCAGGAGGGCTGGCTCCCAGCACTTCCACTGAGATCAGCCCCATGGGCTCCACCTCTGTCCAGGGGACCCATGGGCACTGGGGTCAAAGGGCTCCTGGACCTCATCCCAGACAGCATCCTCCTTTGGTTGCCCAAGGTGCTCTGTTCAGGGTGAGCTGGGATCTCTGGGTCTGAGATGACAGAAGCCACGTCAGAATTGGGCTGGGGCAAGAGGGTAGGTTGACCAGAGGCCCTCCAGTGGGGAGTGAAGGGGCAGACTCCAAGGGGGTCACTCCAGGTCCCTAACCACAGAAGAACAGTGGGCAGGCTGCCTGTCTCCAGAGGGCTGGACACAGGAAGGGAATGGGCTCCTTCCCTGGCCTCCAGGGACCCCAGGGTGATGGAGGGACTGAGGATGGGAGGCTCAGGGATCAGTAAGGGTTAGGCTGGGACTCAGGCTGGGGCAAGGTGCCCCAGGGCCCCTAGTAAGCCTGGCCAGTTTCCACAGGCAGGAGTCCCAGCACAGCCGAGTGCTCCCCAAGCTTCATGCGACGCTGTGTGGACAGGCTCACGTTTTTGGCCAGGTAATCAACAGCAGCTGAGGAGAAAAAGAGAAACTCCTAGAAATTTACATTCCTTTTGCCTGTTAATCCAACCTGTCCTACATCTATTCATCCAGCCACATATCCATCCAACCACCCGTTTCTCAGTTCAGCCATCCGTCCTTCTCTGTTTCTACCCATCTCTTCTTCCACCCGTCCAGCCACAGCCATATCTCTATCCATCCATCTGCTGTCCATCCGTTCATCATCAACCCGCCCATCCACTTTCTGTCTGTTTATCCGCCTGTTCATCCATCCACCCACCTAGCCACCAATTTCTTCATAGGATTCTTTCTCTCATTTCCTTTCTGATCATTCAGCAAATATTTGCTTACCACATTGTTTACCCAGCTCCCCCATGGGCTCTGTACGAAAGTACCTAGGGTATCCCATTGTCTAGCGAAGAACTGTCTCTTTTCCCAACACGTCTCTACCCATCCCTGTTCTGAGGCATGTCCAGCGAGTCCCCTGGTGGCCAGGTAGTAGTGGGGGCAAGGTCCTTCTGCATTTTCCAGACCCTAAGCCCAGCTCATGGCTGAGGCAGAGCAAGACCTTTTACTCAAAAATGAAGGGAGCTTTTGCCGGGGAGCTGAGGGGTCCCTGCAGGAGGAAGGGCCAGGAGCCTGTAATGCAGGGAAACGAGACCTGCAGCCTTGCCGGTTCTGGTCACGCAGAGGAGAGGGTTGAGAGTCTGAAGGCGTATATTCACATGTGTGTGAACTGTGGGAACAAGACTCTCCGTGACGGAGTGATGGACACGAACAATGCTTGTGCTTGTGTATGTGCACAGACGTGGGTGAGGTGTGTGCGCCTGCGTGAGGTGAGCGGCGGGAGCACAGGTGACTGCACAGGTGAGTGCCACCTCAGCCAGGCTCACGCATCGGGTGTGCGCAGGTGGCCCGCTTGTGTTCTGGGCCAGCTCTTCTCACTGTGCCTGCCTGGGGCTGCAGCAGAAACCATCCTGGACCAGGCGATTTGCCTGGCATGTGACCAAAGCCCCTTGAGGCACAGACAGGCTGCCTCCCAAGCCAGAATTTGCAGTCTGGCCGATCCTACCTTCTAGGAACCTTCTGATCTGGAGGTGACAGGAAGGTGGAGAGAGGGCTCCCCTTCACTGTCCCCTGCCCACTGAGAGGCCCGGTAACACTCACCATGCCTTCCCAGAGTTGGGGGGCCCCTGCCTAGGGTGGGTGGGTGGAGCCGGGAGGTGACCGCGTGGCCGGAGGCAGTGAGGAGCTGAGATGGGCTATAGCAGTAACTGAGTTCCAGGAGGCCCTACTGCCTAGGGGCTTAGATGCCCTACATTCAAACTCTGCCCCTGTCAACGCTCAGTGTGTGATCCGGGGACAGACCATCTCACCTTTCCAAGCCTCAGTTCCCTTGTAAGGTGATACTAGCACCTGGGTTGAAAGGTTATTGTGATTAGATGAGAAAATGTATTTGCAGCGGTCAGTCAGCGCCATGCCTGGTGCACAGGAGTTGGACGGAGGAGGGCTCCTAGGGCTGGGGCGCAGTAAGAAGGCACGCCCTTTGATGGGAAAAGAAGGAAGGGACGGTGAACTGGGCGACTCAGGCTCCCGACTACCTCCTGCTCACATGGCTTTGGGCAAAACACTCTGTCTCTCCAGCCCTGCCTCCTTGTCTGTAAAACGGGGAGGACAAACTCCAGCCTCCTCAAGGGTTTTAAGGACCAAATGAGACAGTGTGCTTTTAGATGCCTGGCACAGGGGGCTCCCTGGATTCCTAAAGGACATACGCAAGCCCTGGGCCTTACTGGAGGCCTGGACTCCACGTCCCTCAGCTCCCCACGCTGAGCCCCCAGGTGCTGCCTCCAAGGTTACTCAGCCTCCCGGCTCCTAGCTGGCGGGGCAGAGCGCTGGCGGCCCACCTTACCCTTGCCTAGGGTCCAGCCCTTACTCTGGAGGAAGGTGAGAAAACCTCCCATCTCTGGTCTCAGGTGGACCCAGCAGCTGTGACCACACCGTCTCTACTACGTGGGGTCTGTCTTATCTGGGTTCCGGGACTCGCGCAAGGGAGTCAGAGTGGTAACAGGAAGTGGGGGCAGGGAAGAGCTGGCGTCCCCAGAGCTGACTACCCAGTCCCACTCTAAGCATTTTACGTGCATCAGCTCACTTAATTCCCCCAACACCTCTGTGAGGCTGGGATTATTACCATCCCCACTCCACGGATGACAAAACCGAGGCCCTGCCCTGAGAGGGTGCATAACTTGAAAGATCCAGGGTTCCTAAATTGTGGAGTCGTAATTCAAAAGTAGGCAGTCTGATGCTAGCTGCTAACCACCCCTGCCGGCTCCACCTCTGCAGAATCATCCCTGGTCCCCACACAGCACTTGAGACTGTATGGAACTCCCTACCACCCGAAGCCTGGAATGGCAAGGTAAGGGACTTGTCTAAGGGCCAGCTCTTCCTGCAGGAGTGGCAGAAAGGTCTGGCTTTGAATAACAATGATGGAAAATGTTAAGCGCCAGGAAGACGATATCTCATCTAATTCTTTCAACTGTCCCATGCTTCAGGCTACAGTTGTTCCCATTTTACAGATGTGGAGACTGAGGTGCAGGAAGAGCCACCAGCCCAGAGGCGCATGTGGGCTGGAGGAGCCTGACTTTACTCTGCTTGTGCCTCTGGTCACTCTTGTCTCTTCCGCTTTAGTCTCTCCCTGTCACCAGCCATGGCCCTGCACGCTGTAGGGACTTCCCCAGGCCCTGTTGTCAAGACCAAGGAAACACGGAGAAACACCAAACTCTACTGACGACCAGCTTCAAGGGCACCCGCCATCCCTCAGAGCCTGCCTCTCCCCGGGGTAGGGCCAGGGTCCCGAAAGGGCAGGGCTGTGACATTTCTCATTACAGCCTGCCAGTGGCCCTTCCTGTCCCTCTGTCTCTCCGAGCCTCCCCTCCTCTGCCTCATGCCCGAAACTGGGCTCTCAACGTCTCAAATTAGATTAATNCCGAAGCCTGGAATGGCAAGGTAAGGGACTTGTCTAAGGGCCAGCTCTTCCTGCAGGAGTGGCAGAAAGGTCTGGCTTTGAATAACAATGATGGAAAATGTTAAGCGCCAGGAAGACGATATCTCATCTAATTCTTTCAACTGTCCCATGCTTCAGGCTACAGTTGTTCCCATTTTACAGATGTGGAGACTGAGGTGCAGGAAGAGCCACCAGCCCAGAGGCGCATGTGGGCTGGAGGAGCCTGACTTTACTCTGCTTGTGCCTCTGGTCACTCTTGTCTCTTCCGCTTTAGTCTCTCCCTGTCACCAGCCATGGCCCTGCACGCTGTAGGGACTTCCCCAGGCCCTGTTGTCAAGACCAAGGAAACACGGAGAAACACCAAACTCTACTGACGACCAGCTTCAAGGGCACCCGCCATCCCTCAGAGCCTGCCTCTCCCCGGGGTAGGGCCAGGGTCCCGAAAGGGCAGGGCTGTGACATTTCTCATTACAGCCTGCCAGTGGCCCTTCCTGTCCCTCTGTCTCTCCGAGCCTCCCCTCCTCTGCCTCATGCCCGAAACTGGGCTCTCAACGTCTCAAATTAGATTAATCACGACTTGGCAGGAGAGGTGGTGGCGATGCCAACCAGTAAACAAATCTCAGCCGTCAGCGTCTCGTCAGCCAGCGGCCCCAGAGGAGGACCCTTCCAGACACAAATTCTTATTAGACTTGTCAGATCTATTAAAATTCTTTTCACACTTCTGCGTTCTATCAGCCCCATCATTAGGACGGCCCTGGCCTCTGGGAACACCAGGGCCATATTAATCTGCCGTGCGCCCTGTCCCTGCCCCCCTGCCCCCACCCCCTTTAGGGACGGGGAGAGACAGACAGATGGACGCATGGTAGCAGGGAGCAGCGGGGGAGGGTGTGACGGTGTCCCTGGGAAGAGGAGAGGACCAAGGCGAGGCGGCGGACTCTCCCGCTTTAGGGTTTGGTCCACCTGACCCAGGCACACCTGAAAGTGATGCTCTCCGCGGTCAAAGGGGCGGCCCTGGGCGCCTGGACAGATACTGTCTGGTGGTCCCAGCCAACCTCTCTGGGATCCCCTTTCCTCATCTGCCCAGAGGGAACAGCCCAGTACCCTGCACCGGGTGGCGGTGAGGACGGCGTGCCAGACCCACAGTAGATGCTCAAGAAGTGACCACTGCTCCTTCCTTTACACACATGCGTGTTGTAAAGTGATACCTTGGAGCCACTATAGACACAGAGCAGTGAACACTCACAGAAAAATAAATCTCTGCCCACGCAGAGACGAGTGTGAACTTGTGAACAGGACTCCACATCCAGGGCTGGTGTGCATCATCCCTCAACATCTTGCACAAGTTTGTGGTTTAACTCAAAGAGAACTGGGTTTGAAGTCCAGAGACTCCACTTTCCGTGGGACCATGGGGAAGGTTCCCAGTCTCTCTGAGCCTTAGCTTTTGCACCTGTAACCTGGGATGAAGAACATGCATTTCACCCAGTGCCCAGTGGGCTAACTCATGCACAGGTCAGGTGTGGGCAGATGGCAGGTGCCCTGGGCACACACAGCATGGCTTAGAGCATGAGGCTGTCACACATGGACTATGGTGAATTCAGCTGCCCGTGGACATGGGGAGGTGGTCAGTGGGAATCCCACGTGTGTCCCTGGGCTGTCCCAGGACGTCACAGCCGAGGGGGGTGGTACCATGGGAAAACATCGAGACAATGGAATCGAATCCCTGGGCCCCCATTTCACAGATGGCAAAACTGAGGCTCAGAGAGGCAGGTGACTTGCCCACATCAGGGTGGTGGCGGGGCAGACTATCCCTCAGTCCTCCCCTAGTGTGCCCTGGGAGCCTCTGTGGGCTGGGTGGAGGAGATCTCACCTCTGTGGGCCACATGGAGGAGAGTGGGGTCTGAGCTGGGGTACCCCTGGGGAAGGGCTGGAGGAGGTGGCCCGGGAGGAGCTCTGAGCAGCCCCTGGCGGAGCCAAGGGAGGCAGGGCAGGGCTGGAGAGGGATGACCGGGGGTGGAGCTGGAGGTCAGAAGGGTGACGGGGCGTGGGGGGTGAGGAGCGGGCAGGGAGGAGACCTGGGCCAGCTCTTCCCCAGCGAAGGGGAACAGAACTCCCTTCTTGCCTCCCGGGCCCTTTCCCTTTTGATCCCCCCTTCCTTGTGGCCCCCACGCTGACTTTGGGGTTAATTTTATTTCCGAGTTGGGCAGGCGCCCCTGGAGTCAGGCACGGGCTCCGGGTGTGACTAACGCCTGCCCCGGGCCGGGGCTGCGGCTGCCGCTGGAGCCACGCTGAACTCTTTATCAAGAGCATGTGTGTCCTGCTCCGTGCCCGGGAACGCAGGCCGGGGCATGGGGTCACCCTGGCCCCTCTGCAGACACTGCCCTGCCCGCGTGCACACCCAGCTCTCAGACACGCAGGCGCACACACTCACTCACACAGACACAGTTATACACACATCATGGGTTCACACCCAGATGCACACCTGGACACCAGTACACACAGCCACACCTATACCCACGTGTAGGCATATCCATACCTGTGAGTATACTCTGCACACACACGGACTCCAAATACACACGCGGCAAACGCACATCTATACAAGTACACACAGCCACACACAGTCCACATTTACAGACACGCACACACACACTCCACATAGCACAGCAGGTCACACACAGGCAGCCACATGCCCCGAGCCACATGATCACGCCTGAATGCACGTTTCAACACACACGCACATGTTATGGCCACATATACTCACATGACGAAAGGTGTACACGTGTTCACATACAAACCCACGTGCACACAATATGCTCATTCACACTCACACGTGTAACTCGTGTGCACAGATACACTGTCACGCGCTCACGGATCCACATGTATACGTGTGCTCACCTAGATACAGAATGTGTGCACTAACACGGGTGTGCCAACACACATACAGACACAGACACACACCGCAAGGTACTCCTGACACAGACACTTGCGCTCACCTAGACAACGTATGTGCACACACGCCCCCAGAGGGAGGAAGCCATGAACACAGCTGGGAGGTGGAGGCTGGCACAGCTGGCCCGCATTTAGCCATGGAGGCGAGGCTGTGTCGGGGGTGGGGGTGGGGTGGGTCAGGAAGCAGAGGTCAGGGGCCAGGCCGGGGCTGCAGAGGGCTAGAGAGGGCCCTGGGCCGGGAGGTCACACCCTGCTGCCACACGCCCTTCTGATGAGTTTGACACCAGCAGGTGACGCCTTTGCCGGGGGCTGGGCAGGGGGCCGCATGACCTCAGCCCCCTGCCACCCCAGCCATCGGGACTGGCTCTGAGGCCGCCCCGTCCACCTGGCAGCTGGAGGCGGCGGTCCAGTTTGAGCGCCCGCCGTCTCTGCTCCGGACCAGAGGCCAAGAGCGTGGCGCTCGGGGTGGGCACCAGAGACTGCCTCATGGTCTGCGGAAACCAAAGCTGGGGTGGGGTCGGGGAGAGGGCTCGAGACATAGCTCTGCCCTGGAGGGGGCAAGGGAGAAGGAGAAAGGGGCACGGTCTGTCCCCTGGCTCCCCAGCACTCGGCATGTGCCTGCTGCAAGCGGGGACCTGCAGGTCACCTTCTGATCTGATTTTCTCTTAGATTTAAAACCTCTAATTTGCTTTAATTTAGTTGTGGGGAGGATCCCTTGGAGAAGGCAACCCCTACTCACTCCAGTACTCCTGCCTGGAGAATTCCACGGACAGATGAGCCCGGCGGGCCGCTGTCCCTGAGCCTCGAGGACTGGGACACGGCTGAGCGACTACCACAGCCACACTCACAGTGACTGAGGAATTTTTCGAAGTATTTGGAACAACTCGAGTGTGTGAATCTACTTCCTCCCGTTGTAAATTTCAGAACAAAGGCAGA
Organism: Neotragus moschatus; assembly: GCA_006410615.1. Classification (NCBI taxonomy): domain Eukaryota; kingdom Metazoa; phylum Chordata; class Mammalia; order Artiodactyla; family Bovidae; genus Neotragus; species Neotragus moschatus. The sequence goes on along the minus strand of SJYA01000238.1, from coordinate 93,049 downwards.
TCTCTTAGTTGCAGTGAAAACCTCGTCACTGAAAGAAAATGGTCTGGATTTCAAAACCAGCCTATGAAAAAAAGACTGAAAAAGTCTCAGTCATCAAGTCATGTGGATTGCGTGTCGAAATGATGGTCTTTTAAAGATATCCCGGGTTACCCAAGAAATGTCAGTAAAAGTCATCCCCCTTGTAGAAGGTGGCTAGGAGGGAATTGTAACCGATACTGGTGGCTTGTATTATGTTCCTACAGGACAGCCAGGCTCCAAGACAAGAGGAGCGAGAGTGCAGGGGTCCAGGGCTGTATCAGGTCAGGACGGCAGTTCTGCCTTTCTGGGCCTCAGTTTCCTCACCTGTGAAATGGGCACCCCCACCCAACACCCCCTCCCAGTTCTCTGCAAGTAAGTGGGAGGTTCTTGTGGCGGCGGGGGGTGGGTGTCGGGACAGGGAGGGGAAGGGACGCCCAGGGCACGCGGCACTCACTCTGGCCATACTGGCCGTACTGGTAGCCAGCCACGGGGTCCACGCTGTAGCCGGTGGCGCTGTAGGTGGGCGGGCAGTAGGACTGCGAGGTGGGCAGGCTGTCTCCCGGCTTGATGGAGTCCGCCCGCTGGCTGCAGCTGGCCGAGATGGAGGTGGCGGGGTCCAGGCCGCCGTGCAGCGGCGAGATGGAGAAGTCGGCCTGGGGCTGCGGCGGCACCGCGCTGGGGTTGCTCAGGATGCTCATCACCTGCGGCAGGGAGAGAGCGTCAGGGCAGGGCAGGCAGGGCGGGCGTGCGGGGCGTGTGGGGCCCCTGGGGGACTTGCAGGGGCGATGCCGGGCTGGCCTTGGACAGGCCTTCTCTGGGTGTCTCCCTTGAGGGCCCTGCAGCCTTGTGATCCTCCGTTTACCTGGCTGACTTGCCTTTGTGGGGAAGATGGTTAGGGTTGTCTGGCTGAGTCCTGGCCCCGGGAGCGTCCCTGCACTGAGAGGTTTGAGGGCAGGCAGGTTCCCCTCTCCGTTCCCGGGCCCTGAGGGGCCCCCTGTGCTTGTCTGCTGAACGATGACACGCACGTGCGTGAGTGAGTGAGCGGGCCAGCTGAATACGTCTCTCCCGTCAGGCAGATGACACACACGTGCGTGAGTGAGTGAGCGGGCCAGCTAAGTACGTCTCTCCCGTCAGGCAGATGACACACACGTGTGAGTGAGTGAGTGGGCCAGCTAAGTATGTCTCTCCCGTCAGGCAGGGAGCTCCCCCAGGAACTGCGTCTCCCCACCAGACTGGGATGCCCCCATCTTCCGACACAACGGTTAAAGACTCTGGATCTGCCCGGTGTTACCCTCAGTCCCGTGCTACGCCTACTACTCTCGACTGAACTTCTGCGGTGCTTCCGAGTGCTTTCACAGATGCCTGTGGCCATCAGCCCCTTCTGGGCCTGGCACGGCCTGGCAGACAGGAGGCCACCATGGGCGATGGGGAGCCCAGGCCGCGCGGCGAGGCCCGTCTCTAGAAGCTCAGCTGGAAGCACTTGCTGCTGGCTCATCACTGTTCTCACTTATCCATTCGGCAAACGCGTGGACGATGGCTGTGGCTCCAAGCCTCAGGCCAGGCCCTGGGGCTTCAGAGGACGGAGCGCCCTGGTTCCTGGCCTTGGCCCAGGGGGCGGGCGGCAAGCAGCGGCAGACCACCAGGATCTGGAGTGATGAGGGGCATGGCAGAGGGGGTGCCCGCAGGAGGGCACTCGGGCGTCCCAGGGTCCAGCTCTTGGAGAGGGGAGGGCAGAGAAGGGGAGGGGGTGACCTGGCAGATCCAGAGATGGGGGAGGGGAGGGAGGAGCAGTGCTTGTGGCCCTGACCTTCCGGGGGACCCTGGTGACCTCCTGGCGACATTCCCCTTCACGGGAGGGAGACTTCAGGCCCCGGCAAGGCCTGCCTTGCTGACAGCCGGCTCTGCACGGCTGCCCACACTGGGCATGCAGGGTGCCCTCTGATGAGCCCACCCACCGCCTGGGGAGAAAGCGGACCCTGTACATCGGGGCGATGAAGTTCGGCCGACTGGACGCCTTGTGAAAACTTTCACCTTCTCGGGTCTGACTCATCCCTGCTCCAGGCAGGAGGCACCAATGTGGAATCCTCAGGCCAGGGCCGGATCCTGAGCTCCTCCACGTGCTAAGCCTTGACCCCTACGACCACCTCTGTCCTCAGAGCGGGACTGGCAGGCCGGGACGGGCCCTGCACGCGGGACGTGCTCAGGCATCAGCGGCCCCAGGTCCTCTGATCCTCCTCCTCTCCCCCTCTTAGCAACGGCCTTGGTGTGACTGCCAGTGCAGAGCCCTCCAGAGACACGTGGGCAGAGTCACGACGCCCATTTCTCAGATGAAGAAACTGAGGCCCGCCCAGAGCTGTCTTCCCCAGATCTCACAACGGGGGTGCCAGGGCCTGACCCCTCTAGCCTGATGATGTCAAGTCTGACCCTCAAGGACGGGTTTTAGACACGTGACCGTGATAAGGTTCTCACTCCAGATGAGGGTTTCCTGGGGGTGTGGGATGGGATCCCAGGCCTGCGGAGGGCCTGGCTCCTCAAGAATACCGTGAGCACAGCCTCCCCTGACTCTTCCCACAGTGCGCCCAGCATGCGCCTCTCAGCCTTTCTCTCAACCACTCTGTCCTTTCTTTCCTCACTCCACCCGCAGAGCCGACGTCAAGGGCACCAGGTCTGCTGGGGCTGGACTTTGTCTGCACCGCAGCTGGTGAGCTTTGGGTGGGACTTTGCAGGGTGTCAGCCCAGTGGGATGGCAGAAACACAGGTGGAGCTGGGTTTGCTCTTTCCTGATTGTTGCAGCAGGGTCCTGGGCCTGAAGAAGTTGCTGGGTGTGTGTGTTCGGTGGGTCTGCGGGGGCGGGGGGCACTCAGCAGTCTAACGCTGCCCTGGGGTCAGGAGACCTGATTCTCCTCTAGGTTGCCTGTCAGTTTCCCAGTCTAGACCTCGCTTCCATCCAAATTAAGAAAATCACCCTCCCGCCCACTGTCTACCCCATATAGGCACGAACACTGCTCCTCCTTCAAGGAACCCTGCCCAAGAACAAACTTAGAGGCTCGGGGAGAACACACAGGTCCCACTTCCCGTTCTTCGCAAGGACTGTTGTGGGGTGGGAACCCTCTCGTGAGGGTTCGTCAATTCTGATGAGCCTCTGGTATAATCCTTCTCCTTACACATCACCAAGATGCCAGGTCCAGCAAGGATGGATGGGGGAGACAAGTGGGGAGGTATCTGGGGAGAGAGGAAGGGCGCTTTGGAGGACAGGCTGGGAGGTGTGCATAGATCCATACTCGTCCTGCAAGGCAACAGCCGCCCAGCAAATCTGACTACCTTGCTCAAGAATTATCGGTGGCTCTTTGGAACCTCCCAGATGAGCAGGGCAAAGCTTCGTGTGACTGGACCTCCACTTGCCTGTCCCAAATCCCCCCTCCTTCCTACCTTGCACTTCCTGTCCCAGCTTTCCCAAACCACAGAGTGTTTCCCAAAGATATCCCTCCTTCATTTGTTCACTTACTCATTCATCAGACACTTCACGGAGCGTTACTCCATGCCAGGCTAGAGACAGGGCTCAACTACGAGCTCTCTGAGGGCAGAACAGAATTGTGTTTCATCCATCACTGCAGCCCCGGTGGCTACACTGTACCTCCTACAAACTATAAGCTCAGAAAATCCTGTCAAATACATGCATGTTCACTTAACAAATATTTATTGAGCACCTAGTATGTGGCAGACACTGCACCAGGCACTGAAATACAGTGATGAACAGTAACAGCTCCATGACCTCCAGGAGCTGCCAGCCAAGTCAAGTGCAGGAAGATGAAAACAAACCATACAATTTCCAATCCTGATAAGTGCTACGGAAGAAAGACAAAACATGTGGAGGAGTCGGGGAAGACCTCTCTAGCAAGAGCAGAGAGAATCGGCCAGGGGAACACAGAACAGAGAGTTGGCCAGACAGAAGAGGCAGCAAGCGCAAAGGCTGGAACACGCCCAGCAGGCCTGAGACACAGCGAGGAGCTCGATGCCAACCTTCCTGGAATGCTCTGTGAGAAGGGGTTCGTGTGGCGCCCAGTTGCTCGGGGGGCTTGGACCGGGCGCCGTCAACAGACAGCTCAGAATCCGCTCAGGCCCAGGGAGCTTTCCCTGTCCTGGGACTTGTTCGGTGGGATTTGCCCTGCTCCGTCGAGTCCGGTCCACATCTGGGCTGGGTGTGAATGGGGGTGTGCGGCATCTGCTCACTCTCTGCCAGGGTGCCCGGAAGTCTGGGGGTCCGAGGGCTTCGCCTGCGTCCAGCTTCCTGTCTCAAGGCATGAGCACTTCCAGGCTGATGGGGTCGGTGGAGCATGGAATGACTCTTCCGGCAAATGAGCTGTTTTACCCCCATTCTGCAGATGGGGAAATCAAGGCTCAAGGACGTGAAAAGGAGTGCCTGATATTGCACCGCCAGGAAGTGGCAGCGCTGGGACTCGAACCCGTGTCTCCCCACCCCTCGCTGTGACCCCTCCCCATAGCAAGCTGAGCCAGAGAGCATGGGGAGAGAGGCCCATGGCAGCCCTGCAGGGCAGAGCTCTGCAGACCTACACGGCCCTCGCCAGTCTCGGGCGGGCTCACAGACCCCCACGGATCCCCCTTCACCCAGGGAAGCACAAAGCGTTGGCCCACAACGAGGGGCCCAGCCAGAGGTCTGGGGCCTGCAAACTTTTGAACTTGAGGAAGTCCTGATCTGATGCGGTAATCACCCCCCTCAAGAATGCTGTGGCCTCTCCCCCAGTGGGCTTTACTTTTTTCCCAGTGACCTTGCTTTCACTAATGTATTACTTCTTGGTACCTTACCGTTACTAACTCAAAATCAATACCGACCTCCACATCTGTAAGGCTTTATCTGAAGGCCCATCTCTGGGCTGTCCATCAAGCTGAGTGACAGCCGTCCCTTCCTCCCCACCCCCCGCCCCCCGCCCCCTTGGTCTCCCTCTGCTCTAAATCAGTCCCAGCCTCCACCGGACTAAATCAATGAGGGTCCGGCCTCACCTCCCCGTGCCCTCATCTTCCGCCCGCTGGGGAGAGGCTTGTAGGTTTTGGGGGGTGGGGGCCACGGGAACCCAGCAGCAGCCCCCCTCCCACATCCTTTGCTCACCGCCCCCTCCCTGGGGACCTGCCGGCACTCCCCTACTTTAAAAGAAGGGGATGGGAAAATGTAATTAATTCCCTCCGTTCCTGAGCTGGCCCCGAGGGCCTGGGACCGGGGAGGCTGAGCTGTGGTATCTGCACCCTCTGTGATAACCGAATGTGGCTTTGGGAGCGAGGCTGCAATTAGAAGGGCCATCACCATCGTGGGCGCTCCATGGCCCGGCTCGGGGTGGGTGAGTGGGGGCCCTGGTGGGTGAGTGGGGGCCCTGGTGGGATGCAGGCGGGCAGGGAGGGGCAGGGGCCGAGACGCGTGTGGGCAGGACGGCGGACCTCAAGATGAGACTGGGGCTGGAATGACGCCAAGGACCACAGGCCCAGCAGCCAGGCAGTAGGTCAAGAGCCCCACCTCCTCCACGCCAGGAGACCCTGAGGCCTGCGGCCCTGGAACAGTTTCACAGAGGGCACTTGGCCAATCAGGGCTCTGAGGGGTCTCCCTGCAGCACTGGGAGGCCAGGATGTCTGCACGAGCATCCATGCTCTGCCGCTGACTAGTTCTGACCCTGGGCAATTTCTGTACCCTTCCGTGCCTCAGTTTTTTTCATCTGTATAATGGGAGTGATAATAACTGTTGCTACCTATAGGGCTATTGGAAGGATTAAGTGAGTAAACTCACATAGGATGCTTCAGCCAGTGCCTGGCATGTTACTGATTCTTGGTAAATGCAAGCTCTCCCCCACCTCTCCCTCTCCCCACAACTTCCAACTGGACTGCGTGTGCCATGGCTTGAGAGAGGGCAGATCCAGGAACTCCTCGCTGTCAGGGGCCCTATCTTTTGCCTCTCTTCTGCCCCATGGCGCATGGCAGCCAGCGGGTGCTTTCTGAATGAAGCATCACTCTGCTTGCTCTCTGGAAAGGAGCAAGATGGGCCTTTCTTGCCCAAGGAAAGGCCACACCTGCTCCGGGGGATGGTCTGGGAAGGGGGAGGGCAGTTCATGGCCTGCCCTCGTCCCCAAGGGTCCTTGAACCTGTTCACTTGTAGACAGTGATGGCGAATCTCGAAGTCCCGGCAGAGAACTAGCAAGGCCCAGATCTCACGTACCTGCACAACACACACACCGTTCACAGGGACACACCCCTGAATCCCATATGGTGAGGCAGCTCAAAATGCCTCTTCTCCAGACTGCCAAGAAGCCTTCCATCAAAAGCCCACTAAATTGGCCTGATGAGCCTCGTGTATGCCCTTCTGCCTTCCTTAGACTCGTCAGTGCACTTGCACACAGCACGCGTGCGTGCAGACGCACCCAAATACACACAGGAAAGCTGGGAGGCACCCTGGAGACGGGCCTCAGCTTCAGAGAGGGGGAAACCGGGGCTCCAGCAGGCTCGGCGGCTTGCACTCGGCAGAGTGTCGCAGCCAATAAGCGGCAGGGTAGCTGGTCCCAGGACCCATGACAGTCACTCCTTCTGGCCCTGGGCTCCAGTTTGGCCCCAGCTGTCTCGGCACACTGAACACTTTTGTCTCCAAGCCTCAGAAGCGACTAGACCTCTGCCTGGCCCACCCTCTTACTAACGCATCCCTCTGACTTCCACAGGAGCTGGGACGGGCGTGTTTTGAGGGCAGCCTCTCCCTCTGGTCGAGGAGAGAAGGTAAGGGCTCAGCCTGCCAGGGACACAATGCAGTTTCTGTCTGCGTGACATGAAGGCTGTCTCTTGGGGCCCAAAACTGCCCCAGCCTGGGGTCGAGGTGGGGAAGCCCGGCTCATGGCCTGCCCTGGTCCCGCAGGGCCCTGAGTCCATCCCTGCATCCCGCTAGACCCCACAGGGGCAGGTTAAAGGCCGGGCAGCAGGCACAGGGTGGCCCCACAAGGGTTTGTCTGCTGAGACAGCCGCTTCTCCACCTTGGCCGCCCAGCGCAAACACCCACAGAGTCTTCTAAAACACTGACGCCACCACCCTGTCCCTTAGAGTCAGTCCCCACCCTCCTGGGGACCAGGGGCCAGCTCCACAGAAGGCGATTTTCCCACAGACCAGGAGGGGCTTCAGGACGACTCAAGCACACTCACCTTTGGTGTGCACTTTATTTCTAAAGTAATGCCTCCGCTGACCTGACAGGGAGGCATCAGTCCAGAGCCGAGGCTGGGGACTCGGCTCAGAGATGCTGAACAGTTGACCCGAGGGTCTGGGAACTGAGATCTTTAAAAGCTCATTCCCCACGTGATTCTAACGCTGCCAAGTTTGAGAATCACCACTCTCAGATCATCACTATTATTGCTACACACACAATATCACTACACATCCACACTCACATGGGTGAAATCCTGGGCTCACACACAAAACACACACAGACACTCACATTGAGACAGGCACAGCACTACACGGCGGACCAACACGGACGCACAGGGGACACGCGTGAGCAACGGCCTGCCCCACGCCATCCACACGCTGCACGGATGCGTAGGGCCCACAGCCTGAACACATCCGTGCACGCCGCAGCCTCTCAACTCCGTAACCGCCAGCTCACTAAGGCCAGCATCTGTGCCCACGTTCACCCCTGCCCACCCCCGCCAGCTCACTAAGGCCAGCTTCCATGCCCACGTTCACGCCTGCCCACCACACCCCCACCAGCTCACTAAGGCCAGCTTCCGCGCCCACATTCACCCCCACTCCTCCCATGGACGCGCAGACACACATCACAGATGCGCCCCGCCCGTCCGACCGCCCGTCCTCAGCTCCATGCTGGGATTAGTGCAAGCGAGAAATCACCCACCCGGGCAGCCACCCCCCACCACTCCCCCCTCTCTGGCGCTCAGTTCTCGCTAAGAGGATCGGGGCCCTCCCCGCTCCCTGCCCCCTGTGGACAGCGGTAATGGGCTTCGGGTGCTGACTTTGAGCTTCCAAACAAGATTTCCTGCAGGTCTCCTTGTCCCCGCCCGCCTGTCGTTTCCTTCCATCTTTGCTTCATGGCCCTAGCCCCCCCCCCCCCCCCCCTGACACCAC